>JAMKCH010014412.1:0-78454 GCA_023653785.1 Ophioderma brevispina
AGCATGTTCAAACATGTGGGCCCATTCAGCGTGTTCATTTCAATCTGGGCATGACTTCTGGTTGACTTTTACTTCAGGCTGAGCCACTTTACACTTATGGTAATGTCTTCCATTTTGTAGATTTAAGTCTTGTGACATCATCCAGCAACCCACCACCATCCTGTACCGTCTGTCATGCAGAAGGAATACTGCCCTCAATGGCTAAAAGCCTGCAAGCCATGAGTCTTTATCGTCTTCCATGCACACATCTCATCTGTAGAAATGCCTGCCTACCACAACAGTAGACCAGTCTAGCACCTCCAATCAACACGACACCAGGTTTTGTGCCGGTTGTGGCCGGACATATAGAAAGGAAGATGTTGTGAGAGTGCAGTGTGATGTTGGTGATAACGAGATGGATGCATTACACTTTCTATACTTTATTCAACAATAAAAAACCAAAACAAATAGGCAAGAATACAAATATTACAATGCGAGCACAACTGCAAACCACACCACCACCGCCATGCCTCGCGTGCTGTATGCCCAGTTGCACGTTTGACATGAGCCATGTAACACAAACAAAAACAAAAAAACATAATTACTTTCACATAATCAAAGCCAAATATTTTTTACCTCTTAGGTGATGAACAAAGTATAATAGTAATTTAATAAGAGATATGATTTACAGGAGCCACTTTTGTGATCTAACCAACCATTAATTTACCTCAATAAGTTGAGATTTTACACCTCTGTTTATTAGTAAGTAAGTAAGTAGTAACACAAAGGTTTAAATCCGGTCTTGTCCCCGCAACCGGGGGTGGCCGCATTCACCTCACTTCTAGAATCGCTTACTCCTCCTTCCACTTCGCCCGATTCAGTGCATCCTACATCCTCAACCCACCCTCCTATCTCCTCCTCCACTTGCTGCCTCCATGTCCTCTTTGGTCGGCCCCTCTTCCTCAAACCACCCACCTCAAACTCAAAAGCCCTTTTTAACAACATGCTCCTCTCATCCTTCCTCAGCACGTGGTCCATACCATCTTTCACCATTCGCCTTCGCCATCCGTCAGCCTGCCTCTTCCAACCCAACATCTTCTCAATCTCAGTCTTCTTCCTATCCATCATTCACACACACATTGCTCTCACCATTGCTCTCTCTTCCCTTCTCAAAATCCCCATCTCATTTTCACTCAGGCCCATGTCCTCACTCCCATATAGCATAACTGATCTCACACAACTCCTACACCATCCCTTTCATCCTCAAAGTAATCTTCTCCGCCAAGTAACAACTCCCACATTCTCTAACTTTCACCCACCCATACCTTACCCTGGCTTGTCACAGCCTCCTCACATCCACCACCCGCACTAATCCTGTCACCTAGGTAGTGAATCCTTCACTTTCCACCTCGCATCACACAACTTTTCCACTCTCTTCCCCACTCCCCACCGCCTTCTTGGCATCTTCCACACACAAGTCCCTTGCCAACTTGGGGTCACTCTCTTCATCTTTGGTGCATCTCTTCAGTCTGTTTTGTACATGTATTTGTTTGTTTGCAAATTGTACTTATTTGGCAATTACGTGTTCTTTGTAAGAACTATAAAATGTAATAATTTTGTCAGATAGGGACAGAAAAACAAAACAGTAGCCTTAAATTGAAAAGGACTGAATATAAACTGCTAATAAAGTTGGTTAATTGAATCTATACAAAAAATCGGAACTCAAAATCAGGCTTTTTCACACTGATCAGGGGTGATCGATCCACTTTTGCGATCAATCGCCATTTTTGAAGACTAGCGGCAGCCGTTTTTCTGAATATGACACGCATGCGCAATTAACGCTTAGGCATAAAAAAAATCGTTTGGTTTTGGCGTAACCCGACCGACCCTAAAAAACATACCGACTCAAAAGTTTTTATGCAATTTGCAGAAAATAAAAAAATATTCCGCCGCCGACCCATTATTTTCATCCACATTTTTCAAAAATATTTTTCTTTTACCAACACAAAGACGAAAATAATAGCAAAACAGGCAAAGCACGACTAAGTAAATAAATATCTATTGCTATGTCTTTGAAAAAGGCTTTAAAATATTCTTGTATCATTTAGAGTAAAACCTTGAGAAGATCTACAAACAAAATTAAAAAAAAAAATCTGACCGCCCGCCCTGTTATTTTTCTCTGTTACGCCAACAAGCATATTTTTTGTTGTATGCCTTAGTTACAATGTAAAAGCTTCCAAGGAAGGATTTAATTAGGCTGCTGCTTTCACGAAATACTTCTTTCTGAGACATTTACGGCAGTGTTGCCGTGTGACTTTTTTGGTTGCCGCCAGCTATTATGCTTCAGGAACTACAATCCGTTGTGCGTTGGATGTGTGTGTGGTGGTCAAAAATTGTTTAATTTTTTTTTTAAATGACTTCAATTGAACCAAACTTCTGTCATAGGGCTCAATGGGATCCCTCATATGGTTGATGAGGTCAAAGTCATGTTGAAAGTTGTCAAAGGTCATGTTAAGGTCATTGAAAAATTGGCTAAAATGTAAAATTGATCTAAATTGCAAACTTGAAGTTCAATTGGAACCAAACTTTCGTCATAGGTGCACCATGTGATCCATTATATGTTGATGAGATCAAAGGTCACTGTGCCAGGGTCAAGGCATGGGGCCGGCCCAAAGCTTATATGCTTTATAAAGTGAGCGCAAAAGCTGAGACCCGCAAAATTCTAGTTTAATGCTGGGTACATTCCATCGTTAAGTGCCTGACTTGTCACCTTGTTTGTTTCTGCACAGAAATAGCATTTTTTTCCTTCGTGAAATTGAACGGACTGAGTTAGTAAATTCAACATGGGCGGATAGTCCCTTACTAAGTGGCATGAAGCGACATGTGTTCTGTTATTTGAGGAAGCACAACAGCGATATGTGGTCTGGATTTGGCGAAATCATAATGAATATTTGGTGGCTTGTTTGAAGTCTAAGCAGATCGATGCACCGGCTAAGTGTAAAAGCCTTATCGTAAAAATGCCCCTCTAAATATTGATACGGAAAGAAAGGCATTACATGGGTTGTATCATAGCGGACCCTGGGTCACTAGTGGCCTGATTATTCATCAGACTTGTACGGATTAAACTGCATAATTCTGGCATTTATTCCGTACAATCTGATGAATTCATCCGGGTCACTAGACCCAGGATTGCTTATTGTCACAACCGCCATTACATGACATTGAATGCCTCTAATTACACGACATTGTGTACTGCTCTGAGGATTTAGACTTTCTTATTATTAAAAAAGTGATTTAGAGGTGCATTTTGTGATCCATAGCCTCGCCTCGGATATCCAAAGAAAAAGTTGAGATTTTTCTGCCATCTGAACACTGACCTCAGCAATTGTTGTGTGCCACTTGATGGGCTGATTTGATCTGTTCTGCAAGGAATTAAATGACAGCCAGTGATTTCAAGAAAATCTGCCCAAAGATTTATCATATACTTCTTGTCTAAAATGCGTCCAAAATGCTTGTAACACAAATAATATTAGCAATAATTATTTTACTCCAAATGATGCTCTAAAATCGCTACAAATTTGTTAATAACCAACTTCGTCGAGGGGTGAAAAGTCATAATCACACTGACTGCATTTACCTGCATTTACTGACTTTTGTAGTTACCAGTAACACAATGGATTAATGATTTGGCTCCAATTTCTCAACTCGGTCCCAATTGCTCAGTTCAATAACCCTAACATGTGTATAATGGCATCTTGTGGTAAGTCATAACAGCCTCCTTGTTAGGGCTAGTTGTCTATTAAAAAAGTTTTGTTACTTCTAAGAAGTGAAACAAAGTAATGCTGAAATAGGAGTGGTATGATTGTATCTTAAGGACTAATCATCGTGATTTTGCTCAACCAGAAAATCGAAAAAATTATCAAAATTAATTTTTTGCATGTTTGTAACAACTTTACATGTAGGCATCCCGAAGATACCCCACAATTTTATAGGAACAAAACAAGCTAATAAGATAAATCGGTTCTCTTAGTCCATTATGTCTGTACGGACACTTCCTACACACGTAATTGAATGGATTTCATATTTTGGACACTGTGTTTCCCTCCTTTTCTATCAATTTTTGATTGAGAAAAAATAACTTATGAAAATCTACAGACTTATTCCTCACTTGTAAGCTATTTTTTGCCAATGTAAACTTTTGGAACTCTTTTGGTGATCACTGTGTCTTTAACCTGTGTTTATACCAATGTTATACAAGATCATGGCCTAAAGCGCCTATAATTCCTATAATTCCTATATTTTTTTACCCTCTCCTATAAATCCCTATAAACTTCCAAAATCCTATATTCCTATATTTTTTTCTCCACAGACTTAAAGATTGATGTTTTGCGTGGTTTTTCACAGAATTTGATCAAAAGTATTTGCTTTCGGTCTAAATGTTCATTATAAGGAACTTTTAAAACAAGCACTATAAAATTGGGGGGGGGGATCTTCCAAATTTTAATACATGGTTGTACATGTGTCAAGTCCTTGTCATTTTAGGACTTTCTGAATTTTTTGACTTTGTTTGAGGCATAATATTTAGTTTAGGAGTAAAAACAGATAATATCATGTCCAGAATCAGCGACCACGCTTTACTATTCTTTACAAATAGATGCTGTAGCAGAAGTCAGAGTTGGTAACTCGGACTACACAACAATTTAAAGTAATTGCCCTGTTCTCCATTGGATGGGGCTTTCAGATTTGTTTTGTTTGAGGGTTGGCAGCTTGACATTGAAAGCCTTACCCATTCATAAGGTCATATTGGTAAAAAGAATACCCATTCTAAGGAATTTTGCTTACAATATGTAAGTGGTGACACCATTATTTTTGCGTGGAAAATCGGTCGGTCTCGGACCTCCTGCCCGTAGCCTGTTTCTTCCCATCAAATAATAGGTATCGGTTCTTGGGTTCAAAGTAAGTGCGTCGTAAGAGGTACCGGTTTTCCCAAAATCATACCTTTATCTTCGAAATGACCCTACATTACTCTTGACCCCCAAAAGACAACCTTTATTATACATCTGAATAAATTGCCACCAAATTTGCTCAAAAGACCACTGGCTAATTACTTGGGGGTGTACACGATATGACCTTTAATACCCTGTTTTTGAGAAGCAAAACTGTCAAATTCAACTTCCTTGGTAATATAATTTGTGTAACAATGGATTCAAGTCTGTATTGAAATCGTTGTTACAATAAAAGTATGATAAGGTAGAAGGCACTAGCAGGGAAAATCTATTACCACTTCACAATACAAACTATTTGTGTTTTGCCAGAAGATACCGGAAGCATCTGTACAAATTTGTGCCACGTTAAAGTGTGAGTTTCCGACGGTATCTCAAAATGAAATAATTTAAAAAAAAACTTTCAAAAACTTATCTGCAATGTTTTTTTCCAAAAAACAACACCACACCTCTTTGGCCTATGGTGATTGGGTCCAACATCAAAATAATGTCAAAGTACTTTCAATAACTTACTATAAGAGGCATACTGAATAATTTACACTCATGCGGGAAACCCGGATTCTCCAAACAACTCAAATAAGGGATAGTGCACAGTCAAAGCATTTCCCCCTAAATTTATCTACCCACATCCGTGGGAATATTATTTTACATATATATAGTCAATACAGCCAGAGATGGCTCATTGTTGGCACATATCTTTTCTAATGAATAAAATTGTGCTGATATACAACGGAAGGTGACCACATTCCAAGTAAAAATACATACAAATTCCTATATTTTCCTAATATTTCTGTTTATCCTATATATCCCTATATTCTTGTTGTTTTGCCCATTTTAGCCCTATATTTTTGCAATGTGCCTTGTGTGCCCTGCAAGATTGTAGATTCTTAAATGCAAAGGAGGAAATTGATTGGAGCAATATCCACCATTATCTAAAATAATCACAGGGGTGATAGCAAATAGGATCACATAGTTTTGCCCCCCTTTTACGAAACCCAGAACAAGTCGCAGTTGACCAACAAACCCCCCTTTTTGCAAAAAGTTGTGAATACCAGTTACTCACATAAGAACTCACTTAGTATTTCAAGACCATATTTGGTTTATGGCCTTGCTATTTAAATCAATTTCACTACCCAACCAAAGTTGGCAGACAACTGTCTACATTTAAAAGTAAAGAATACCGTCAAAGTTTCATATGGTGGGATACAGCATTTTTGTCAGACTTAAAATTCGTCACTTGGCTAGATTGGGATTAGTCCCCATACAAGGCAACTAAAGTCCTACTTGCTTTGCTTTATTGTTAAGAGATGAAGTAACTGGGGATTTAGATATTTTCTACTGGCTCTGATAAATGAGGACTAGTCACTGCGACTTGTTCCTGGTTTTGTGAAGATTTAAGTGGTCACATATTGTGTGCCGTGTGGTAAATTGCCCACATCTCAATGCCATCGTAATTTACAGGGGATGTTTTCTGAAACAATTGCGATTGAAAATCTACGCAGGGACATCCTGCTTATTCCTTGAAAGTACGCATAAAAGAAACAGTTTGACTTTACTATTTAAAAGCAACATCAAATTTAATATTTAACTTAATTAATTGAATTTTAAAATTTGGGTAAAAGTTAATAAAATAGTCTTTAATTGCAGTTTTTAGAATGTACATGCAGATTTTCAGAAAAGTATTGCAAATTGATTATTTTGAAACAGCATGTTAAAATAGATCATGCGAAAAATTGTTTTCGTTAAAAATTGGATAGAAACAAGAAAAAAAACAAATATATTCATACATGTATGTGGAAAATCCTTTGCTTTAGGATCCGCAAATACAGTGTGAGTCCAAAAAGAATAGCCGTGTATTGATTTTATGTTTTTAATTCAAAAACTAATTGAGCTTGATAAAAAATGTTTACAAATAGTCGAACAACATGTTCTTTCCTTCCGCTCATTAGAAAAAAATAAATAACCAACCAAAATTCATCATTCTTAACCATTATTATGCCTATTTTTCCGAAAGAACCCTTTATCCAGCTTCCACGGTAATGATGAATGCTGTAGTGGAGTACCTGGGAAAATGCCTGGGGGTCCATTTGGAAATATAAAATGAGATTTAAAAAACCTGAGTTTCAAACACAGATTAGCATGGGCTGCACAAAATCAATAATGAATAAATAACAAATCTGAAGATATTTTCAAATCTTGGTGGAAAGGTATTATGTATCATGCCCTTCCATATCACGATGTAACACCAACTTACATTGTTAAACTTACTTGCAACCCATTCTCCCGTTGAGGTTCAGAACAGTTTGCCTTGCATTTCCCGCAAGCAAACCGTACACCTTTGCAAACAGGTTATTATAGCAATGGTCCGGAAATTCCATGCCTATGGAACCATGAGGAAACGACAACATGAAGCATCAGGAAGACGAAGGACTGCCGGGTACCATTAGAGTTTGCATTTCAATGACCCAATAACTTCCCAGGTACTCACACATATTCAAAGTATTCAGCATTCCGTGGACACCTGGATAAATGGGTTCTTTCGGCAAAACAGGCATAACAATGGTTAGGAATGATGAATTTTTGAAATGTTGTGGATTTTTGATGAACAAAGTAATAAAAATTTCACCAAAACATAAAAAATGTGAAATACGACGGTATGGGATGCGAGTGATGAATATATACATATGAACTGGACAAGATTAAAAAAGGACAGAAGATTAAAATGCTGAGCAAAAAGGTTGTTCTGTACCACAACCTGTTATACTAATATTAATTTACAATATATATATTGTCAATATATTTTTGTAGTGGGAGTGATATAAATATTATATTTTTCATTAACACTTAAAGGGGGATGGTTCCATTGGACCCCACACTAAGGAAACAACTTTCCCGAAGGAATTTTTGCACGAAATTTATACCACATGTGAAGGGTCATAAGACAACCCCAAATCAGCAATAAAATATGAAATTTGTTATTCGGGCTGCAAATTAGGGGCAAAACATTGTTTTCAAAACATGCAAAAATTGGACAAAAAGACGGAAATTTCAAATGAGCCTTGCGCTTACATCAAACTTTTTGAAAACTTATTTTATGTTGATATCTATTCTAGAAGACCCAAATTACATATATTTAACACAAAACCTGCAGTTTTAGGGATCCTGTATTTTTTACAGGTGTTGCAAAATACACATTTTCCCATAGAGTTTGTACAGTAACGGTTTAGCAACGTCCATGATGAAATCGTTTGTTTTCAGCACATAATGGGTTAATTATTTTTAATGTTACTATTAATTGTTTACTTGCATGTATGTGTGAACATAAATCATCAAAAAAAAATAGCTTTGGTTCTTCAATAATTATAAATATTTTCAGATGACTTCTGTTAGTGCCCAAGGGGGGGGGGGGTTCCATGGGACCCCTACTAATTAACTCATTAACGGCTTGGCCGATTTTAATTTTTTTTGGTATGAAAAGAAGCGCATTTAAAAGTCAGACAATTACAAAAAATTCGGCGCAAAAATCCCATGCGTAAAGCCGCCAGCATGAAAACAAATTTTGGAGTCCATATGAGCTCCCCCCCGGTCACTTAAAGAGACATGAGATTTCCAGGAAGAAGCGCCCCCAATTTTTCTTGAACCCAGGGTTTTTACCTATTTGGAATGCTTACCAATGTATTAGATCACACCTGAAGCGAATAAGCCGAATACGCCATCTTTATGTAATAAGATGATTTAGTAGTTTCTGTCGTGCACGACAGAAAGTCAAGCATGGTTTTCTATGGGGAATGATTACGACAGCAGGCAAGTTCAAAACAAGCTTTGCGGTTTTCTTTTGCACCTGTTTGTCTAATAAACCTTCGAAACGCTCTCGGTAGGTGGTCTACAACCGATCCAGTGATCCTAAAAAAATCTGTCACTTTAAGTGTTAATAAATTGTTGAACATATTTTAGAATTTAAAAGTATGCAGGTCTATACCCCTATAAAGAATGCAAATGAATTAATTTCAGGGGGAAATGGCCACAGGTCTTAATAGAAGTTAGCTATGATATTATGTCATTAACCAAAAAATGAATTTCAAATGTAGTTTTGCAAAACCTTCTAATACATAACAAATTATTGAGATCCATCCAAACATGATAGCATCATTTTAATTTGCCACAATGATGTCAACACGATTCTGAGCGTAATTATCAATCTCATGTCCAATGGTTACCTTCTAATTTTCTGCTGTAAGAGTGCTTTGTGCCTGTATCTTACACTGACGGCATCTCAACGTAAATCAACAGAAAGTGCCCTTTATTGGGGCACGTACACAAACATTGGGGCAACATTTTCATGTCGTAACTGCCGGAATGTGATTAATTACTTTGCCATCCAAATCAGTTGGTCATGCCCCTGGGATCATCACCGATTGTCAGATTTTAATTACCCGTATTTTTTCTTTGCTTCCTTGTCCAATTTAACTGGCCAGTATGTCCATTGGAAGCAGAAGTAGGTGGGGGTGCACAGGGAACTTACCCCAAATTGCACAATGCCCTATAAAGACTACCTAGGGCCCATAGAATGTGTAAAGTATAGTTGATCATCGCACCCTAAATTTGGGTGTTAATGCTGCCACTGATTACCATAATGAAAGGTTGAATGTAAAGAAAATCTAGCTCCCCTGCATGTGAATCTAATGCCTCATCAACTTGGGAATTGGATAAAATTATGAATCTTTAGCTGTCGCATTATTGAGTTGTCTAGAATCTACACAAAATCGGTTGGCGTCTTCCCCCATATTCTGGTTGAGGACACATTTTGAAACTCTATTAATAAGTCATTGACCATTGTTACTGCTCCTGGGTAAGCTCTGTCTCATTAACGTCATAATTCTCTTGCAGGTAGGGGAAATTTATCTATTACCTCATAGACAATGTCCATTAATTGTAATTTCACAGCAAGTTTGGTTCTTTGGGAATAGTCTTTTTCATAGGCCCAATCGTGTTTCAATTTCTTGAAAATGCATTGTTACACCTTAGTTTGAGACGTATACATTCTTCCACCTTTCAAATTATCAAAACATAAACTGCACATGTTAACAAATATCAGAAGTATACCCAATTTCTGCTTTGGTTTTAATACAATAAAGGTCTTCATTTTATTAGAAGGAATGACTTGCTCCTTTTCAATCAATTGAATAAAGTTTGAATGATAACTTTAAAAATATTGTCAGAACATTAGTGTGTAATATGAGCTGTACTCATAACTTTTGACTTAAAATATATAAAATAATATGCACATCTATGTGCGCAAGAGTAATGTTGCTATTTATGTGTTGAATGTGTTTAAAAAGTCTGACCAACTTGGGTCAAAGTATTTATTGAATAAAAAGGTTTTGCAATGAACGAAGTTAGAAACCTTGATGTGTTGTTTGATTGTCACATGAAGATGACTGATCATGTGATTCAACTGTCTCGCTCTTTGAACTTTCAAATTAGGAATCTGAATGGAATCCGCCGGTTCCTTGATTTCAATTCCACCCATGCGTCCGTGCTCATATACTCCCCAGGCTGAATTACTGTAGTCCTCTCCTCAATGGCATCTCCCACAGAACATTACTCGTCTTCAGAGAATTCAAAACAGGTGTGCCTGGCTCATCTTCAAAAAACCAAAGTGCACTCATTCCTCTCTTCTGAAGGAGCTTCACAGGCTTCCTGTTGTTCAATACATCAAATTCCATACCGTTATCCACACCTTCCAAATCCCGCAACAATTTCTCCCTACCACATTTCATCTCTTTCTATTCACAAGCCATCTGCATACTTCTTCCGGTCCTCCACTGGCATCCGTCTGCATGTTCAGCGGATCCACACTCTGACCGGTGATAAGGCTTTTTCAACTTCTGCCACTCTCTTATGGAATAAGCTTCCTGTTGTGACTGGAGGCACTACCACCATAGCCTTTCAAAAAGTTCCTGAAAAGTCACCTCTTGCACAATTAATTGGTTGTCTCCTTTTTGTTCTTTCCTGCTATCCTTTCTCCTAGATATTTTTTGCCCCAGGATGACCTTGAACCTTATCAGGGCTGAAGCCGTGTAACTAAAGGTCCGAACCTATACAAACTATGCCTTTTTTATCCTTATAATGAGACAAATACATTGGTGCACAATGAAGCACATTTGGACTTGATTTCAAATTTACCGCTGTACTAATTTTACCCCATTATTTTACAAAGTTCCCCACATTTCCCAGAGGTTGGACCCAAACATTCTGAGTAGCACCCTTCAAACTATAGAAAAAACATCTTCAAACCACCTTCCCAAAACTTCTAGAATGGGATTCTCATTTATAACCCTACTAAGTGGGCCATAGGCTGTGGCCTGTGGGCATAAACAAAGGTTAACAATTGCTCATTTCTCACATATTTATTGACTGATTAACTTAATACTTGGTCAGAAGAACCACTGGCCCAAGGCTTGTATGTAGTGTAAACAAAGTGACCTCTGATGACCCCTATGTGAACTTTGACCCCATTTTGTGAAAATCTTTAAACTGCATTTCTCTGGCACATAAGATGCTATGGTCACCAAGTTACTCAAAGAGAACCACTGGCCATGACTTAATGTAGGATGTACAGAGATTGACCTTTGATGACCCCTATGTGACCTTTGACCCAATTTTATTAAAATCAAACACCAAATTGCCTCAACAAAAACACTGGCCAAAATCTATCAAACCAAACTACGACTCCCGTTGACAAACTGCAATGGCAGGCGACACGCGTGTATTTTTTATTTGCTCTTTTTCAATCAGCGCTTTGTATCCTTTCGGTCAAAAGGTGCTTTACAAATGTCAGTGTGTGTGTGTGTGTGTGTGTGTGTGTGTGTGTGTATGTATGTATGTATGTGCTTACTAGAGTGACGTTAAGTGGGTATTTGTAATTACATATGTAACATAGAAGAGGGTTTTTTTTTACGTTAGGTGGGTTTTTCCAGTGACGTTAGTGGGTTTTCTACTAGAGTTACTATGTTACTATTTGTCCTAAAACGGGATAAACTGTAATCTAGTATTGAGGTTTATTCCTTAAGAGTAGAAATCCTCTTGGCTGAGAAAAATGAGTAGTTTAGTAAAAAATTAAAAACAAAGTGTCTTTTTAAGTAAAAATGTCTAACAAAGTGTCTTTTTAGTAAAAATTATTTGTTACTATATAGTAGCTAAATTTGTTACTATATAGTAACTAAAAGTGTTTTTCTTACTATATAGTGACTAAAACGTGTCTTTGAAAGAGGTTTTTAGTAAAAACCACTTAATGTCTCTTGTATGTAGCGTATGAGGCAGCAGCTAAATGTATTGAATTTGGTGGAGCCAGCTCACTGTTGATTGGTTGGGGTTTGAGAAGTCTATATCCTCCGGTGGACAAAAGGTAGGGCACTCCTTGAGAATGTGATCCACAGTCTGTGACGGATAGCCACATTGGCAGGCTGGAGATGGTCACAACCCCCATCGGTGCATATTGCTGTGGAAATGACACTCCTGTGCGAATCCTGTTCAAAGTGACCCATTCCTTATGTGGAAGATTGCTACCAGGTGGGAGATCTGTTATCGGTGTGAGAGTGAATTGGTCTGGTCTGGTCTTGGGGTTTCTAGGCAGGCAGTGTTCCATGTCTGTAAGATGTTGAATGGGGAGCTGGAGATTTTAGTAGCGTGTCGACAGAAAGGTTGACGAGAGCACAGTCTGTCTGCCAAGCTGGTGTGATTCTTTGACAGTGTTATGCAGCAGGTGCCTGTTGTCACACAGTCTTATTCACCAGGTATGTGTGTGATGTTCTCTCCGAAGCACTGCAGGTGCAATGCCTGAAAGCACCGGTAGAAACTCGGAGTGGGATGAAGGCAGCCAGTGATGGTTCTCATGGTCTCGTTGAGTACTGTGTCAAGCTTCTTTGTGAGAGCTATTGCACCATGCAAGGGCGGCATATTCAGCAGCGCTGTAGACCAGAGCCAGGCAGTGGTACATAGAGTGGATGGACTAGCACCCCATGAAGATCTAGCAAGGTGGCACAGGAGGTCATTACTCAAAGATACCTTTGCACATACTTACTCGAGATGCTGCCGATAAGTAAGCTGTCGATCAAGCTTCACGCCCAGATAAGTTAGTGTAGGATTGTATGGCAGAGGCGCTCCATTGAGGTTGATTTGAAGCTGGCAATGAACGTCTTTGGTGTTTAAATGGAAGACAGTAGCGGTGGTCTTGGCTTCACTCAGCTTGAGTCTCCAGATCATGAGATATGCTGCAAGTAGGGCCATATCTGCAGTAAGTGTACTTTGTATAAGTTTCAGTCCAGCTTCTGTCCGAGTGAAGAAGGGCAAGATCGTTGGCGCAGCCATATTGTCGAGATGTTGTTTGAGGTAAATCGCTGATATTCAAGTTGAGCAGCATGGGACCCAGCACTGATCCCTGTTGGACTCAGTTCCTCAGACGACGCAGTCGACTGCTCTGCCCATCGCTGGTCTTAAGAACAAAGCTACAGTTTGCAAGCATGTTACATTATGAATTGCACGCATGTTACATTATGAATTGCACAAGGTTACGATCCGGGATGGTCTTGAGAAGCTTGAGTGTCAAGCCCTGGTGCCACACGGTGTCATATGCTGCAATAATGTCCACCAAGATGACGCCTGCCTTACGACGCTTTTCAAAGCTCTCCTGGTTGGTAAGGCAACATAATGTAGAACTCCTGGAGCCATTCGAGACATCGTGGGCCACAGTGCATCAGGAACTCCACTGATATATTATCAGGCCCCTGTGCCTTTCCAATTTCCTTTAGTTGGCTGTTAGCAGAGGTAAGCTAATTAGTGAGAAGGGTGTTGAAATTGACCCGTCCACGTCAGGGGCTCGACGAAGTTTTGGTGTCTCTTTTTAGTAGGATCAAAAAAGGACATGTACCCACACTACCCCCAAAAATTGCACAGAAGGTGTTCTTGGCATTTTCTGGTAGTATAAGGTCAGTTTAATATCTATCAAAAGTTGCGCAAAATCGTAGTCCCAGAAATGCAAACTATGACAGACCAACAAAATGGCCGCCATCCGCCATTTTGAAAAAAACATAAATCCTCATATCTCTGGCAAAAATGGAGCTAAAAGGCCAAACAAGATGTCTTTCCTACTAATTCTAGCATAAACAAATCCATTAAAATGTTTTTCAATGGTTGAGATATCATCTACCCTCAACATCCCATATGGCCGCCATCGCCATTGAAAAGTACAAATTTATTGTATCTCTGGTGCGGATGGCCAAGGACAAACAGAACCACTTTCCGACTAATTCTAGCATAAACAAATCATTGAAATGGATTTTTTGTAAGTTGAGCTATCATCTTGGCCTCTAAATCCAATAGGGCTGCCATCCGCCATTTGATAATGTATGATATTTTCTCAATGACAACCAGCTGGGCAAAAATGCAATATGTGGTTTTTTTTTTATTTAATTCGGCATAAGAAATGCATTCAGATGTTGTTTTAAAAGTTTTAATCACTTGACATCCTTCAACTTGGCCCACTGTCCACCATTTTTGAAAATAAGGAAAGAGTACATCCTCCTATATAGCATCAGACAGATACAAGGAAATTAGGTGTCATTTTCATTAAATCCGGCATTACAAATATAATTAGAATAAAAAAAATATATTATGGGCTAATTTGTCCAAAATTTGTAGTCCAGCTTGTAAATCAGCTGTAACTCTATCTTCATTTCAAATTATGGTGTCACTTACATTAAATGTGTAATTCTTCAAGTATAGCATAAAGTAGTTTCACATTCTTCACAGCATCATCACCAACACGTGGCAAAAGACACTTGTTTGCAGCACTATAACTATTTAGTCTTCAAGTTATCTCATTGATACTGGATCTTGTCTTGTTTTGACCATGAATGTCCACAACTGTCGTGTGGTGCTTCCCATTCTTTCTACAGGTTCATTTCATTGCTATGCATCCTGAAGAACACTTGAATCGGATCATTTCCCGTGGAAACTCTGGTGCAGTACTTGTGTTCTTATGGGAATCATATTCCCTTTGTACTATCCATTCCCGTCAGTTGAATTTTTGACCATCAGTCTTGCACATCCATGCAATGAACTGTAAATATGTTCTCCTCAGAGGAGTTTTGCACGGAGGTATTGGTGGAAATCTTTCAGGTTTTATAACACCGAAGAAGCCTTTTGAGCAAACACACTCTTTCACTGCATATTCTATCTGGAGGCTCTGAACTACTTTTGCCAACTGATGCCTAAAACTCAAAAGTATAGACCCTCGTCTCCTGCGGTCAGTACATCTCATGACCAAGATCTACATTGTCAAGACATCAGATATCATTATTCCTTCAACTCTGCCCACAGCTTTATGGCCCTTCTGAAGTGCATTCCTGCTACTAATCATCTGGCCGGCTTAAAAAAGGAGGTTAATCAATATCTCGGGGCCAACCCATCAGGTTTCTACAAACATTAGTTTCTGCTGTTAATGCCCCTGGATGCTTTTACCATAAAAAGACTCTGATTTCTGACCATTGAACAGGGACAACCATTGCATTGCAGCTTTCACTTTCTATCGATTCAGAATTCCATATTGGGAGTACAAAATTACTCTGCAACAAGTTCATAACCCAGGGTCGCCATGAATTACTTTGAGAAAATATACTTCTTGCCATCCCCAATATCCTGAATTAGTATCGCACCTAAAAGCATGGGCAAACATCAGATTAGAGCAATGTGATCACTGAATAAGCGCTTCAAAAAGCTTTATATAATACACCTATGAATTTTCTTTCTCCTTGTCTCTGTTCCGACCAAAGTAAGGTCATTACACAGCCCGCATCTGCATAAGGATAAGAAGTATTAATGATCTTGTATCTTCCCCAATTAGGATTTTTGACTTAAATTAGCCATGGCGACTGCCATTTTTGCTATCAATAACCATCAACATCTGCATCTCTTCTGCATGATTACTTGGCAGTATCTTTGTTGCATTTCGGCACCATGCCCCAGTAGTTCTCGTCTTGTCTTGCGTATAAGGCAGCAGCTAAATATGTTGTAAACGGCAGAGCCAGGTCCACTGTTGATTGGGTGGGGTTTGAGAGGTCGTGTCAGCCAAGTTGCAACAGCATTCTCCTTCACAGGAGAATAGGCCTTGAGAAACTTTTCAACAGGGATAAATGCTGTGAGGATGTCAATGTAACAGATCTGTTCAAAGTAGCAAATACAGTCAAGAAATGGAAGACAACTGACTTATAATAAGCTAAATGGAACACTAAAGTCACGACCCTTGCATCTGATTGGGCTGTCAATGTAACTGATGACCACGCCTCTGTATTGCAAAGTTCCTTTTTGGTATCACAATCTGGAGAACTGGCTTTAGATAAGGTGCTTTACCATGAAACCGAACTTTCACCATATCGCGCCCATCCTTTTTTTGAGGCCAAGCATGTTTTATAAAGCACAATTTCTGAGGGATATTTACGAACATGTGTCCCTCGTCAGAGCTTTCTGCCCCTGAGACATTGCGAAAGACTGATCACTATGTTTGTTTGATGGCGGTTCTCTTTTACACGCTTTGAAAATAACGAGGGAAACCTTATACAGTAGTATATTTCATTACTGATGATTAATTATGCTTCTTTTTACCGGTTGACCCACTATTGGGGCAAGCCTGCGTTGTCTTTGATGTACACTGGTTAACCAACACAAAAGACACGCACGCATGAACGTCGCGAAACTATAGGATCGCTAATAAGGTAGACATAGAAATGCAACAAATTTCCCATGGCATAATTTAGGTCAACATCCAAATTGGAGAAGACACAGATCTTTGATACTACTTCTCCATATGCAGAAAGAGGGGAGTGGTTTGTTTGACCTTACTCTTGGTCTGACAGACACAAGAGAAAACATGTGTATGAATCAAGCTTTAAGCGCTTATTCAGTGATGGCAATTTGCTCCCTATCTGTACTATCGGCAATGCATACGACTGCCAGAATATTTTGGGGGCTGGCAATAAATCTGTTTTCCTCAAAGTCATGAATGGTAACCCGGTTTACGGATTTTTTCCAGAAGTATTTTTAACTACCAATAGAGAATCTGAATCTATATAAATAATATGAAGGCTGCAGCCCAATGGTGTCCCTGTTTCAATGATCAGCAAGCAGAGTCCTTTGGAATCAGTAACGCTACAGTACCTTTCCAAAAACTTTTTCACCACAGCTTGTGGACATCACACTAAACCATGGACCAGAACCAGTCTCGATGATGATGATGAACTTTGAAGTGTCGTTCGATCTCATCTCTACTGCAAACAAGTGTTTCGGGCACATTTTGGTGATGAGGTGAATACTGGGAATGTGTACTTTCTGTTACAACTTTCACAATTACACCGACTAAATAAATAATGTCAAATATTGATCGATTTTATAGCTGATAAAAAATTAATATGGCTACGAATTATGGACATAGCCAACGAAAAAAATCCTTTTAATTGAAATAAATTTGTAATCGGGCCGAAGAAGCACATTACAACTCATTTTGCCATTGTAATCGTCCCTGATGCTTAACAGAGGATTTTATGGTTCACACTTTTTAAATGGCGGACGTGGCCATTTTGAAGACTCAAGGGCCTCAAAACTTTACAACAACCATCGTAATGTATTTAAAAAAATAAAACTATATTTGTCATTTTGGCCCATGTGGTACCAGAGATAAAATCATTTGTACTTTTAAACAGGGTGGATGTAGGGCCTAATGGGATTCAGAGGTCAAGATGGTAATCTCCGCTTCCTAACCCCATTTTTTAATAAATTTGTTATGCTAGACTTATAGGAAATGCCATTTTGTTTTGTCGCTTTGGCCCATCCGGTACCAGAGATACAGAATTTTGTACTTCACATGGCGGATGGCAGCCATATTGGATTTCGAGGTCAAGTATGATATCTCAACTTCATAAAACCCATTTTAATGGATTTTGTTATGCTAGAATTAATAGAAATGACATCTTGTTTGTCTTTTTGGCCCACCCGGGTACCAGAGCATCCAAGCATTTGTACTTTCCCAACGAAATGGCGGATGGAGTCCATATTGGATTTAGAGGTTAAGATGATATCTCAACTTAATAAATCCCTTTTTAATGGATTTGTTATGCTATAATTATTAATAGGAAATGATCTTGTTTGTCCTTTAGCTCCATTTATTGCCAGAGATTGAGGATTTTATGTTTTTCAAATGGCGGATGGCGGCCATTTTGTTTATGTCATCCTTGAACACTTTTCTTGTGACTTCGATTTTGTTGCCCTTTTTGATATCTTGTTTATAAGCTGACCTACTCTACCAGAAAATGCCAAAAAACCTTCTGTTGGCACTTTTTTTAGGGTCATGTGCTAATCTTTACTCTACTATTTTAACAGGACGGGTGTGATCCTTATCTGATACTCCTTGTGAGGAGTTTGCTCAGCAATTGAGTTGGCAGTCACTGGACGTTTCGATGGTTTGGAAACTCAGCCCAGTGAGGTGGTTTATAGACTTTCAATGCCTTCCTGCTAGAATGTGTGAAATCAATTCCCTGGAAGCCTTGGGTTGCTTCTTCCCAGGGTTTAGAATTCCAGATACATGTTAAGAGCATCGCATTTCTTCACATCCCAGGATGTAATAACTGCGACTACAGCCACGTGGGATGGTCCTCTTTACAATCTTAATAAGAGTTTTACAGATTGCTGTGTAAGAATTGTCCAGGTTGGCAACTTCTGAATCCAGCAGGTTCTTAAACTGGTCCAGTCTGCCTTGCGCGGAAATCCCCCTTTTTACTGGCTTTGTTGTTACAGACTTAGCAAGGCTGTCCTAGGCGATCAGTGATGGTCTAATGTTGCCACTTCGGAAACGAGTACAGAAAGTAAACGGTGAACAAAGGTCATGATTGAGGTTGTGTTCCACCTTCCATAGTAGAAACTGTCTGGTTGCTTGGGGTCATACATGAGTTGTACGCCAGATTTTTGGAAAGCCCATCCTCTAGGGTGGACCCGTCAGGGTTTGTATTCCTTAGACATAGGTACTGCTATCATTGCTATGACTATTGTAGTCACCAGCGTATATGCAATGTGCACCATAATTAGGTGGAGAATCTTGCTTGAAGTCGGGAAGTTAGGTGGACTTGTAACAATTGATGACGGGACATCTGCAATTTTTGTCGTTTCCCCCCTCTCCCATTCTAGGGTGGAATCCTGCAAGGGGAGGTTGCAATTATGTTTCCATGAGCTGTAAAATTCTGACAAAGGTGGCAATCCAATGGGTAAACGCCTCGGGTGTGTTGCAGCTAGAGTATCGCCGCAAATTTTCAGGATGGCACTGTCGTTGGCGTGTGTCTCTTGGAGGAGAATCGCATTGACTTAGTGAGTTTTGTATAAGATGTTCGACTCGAGTGAATTGATCTTGATGCCCTAGTGAGTCCTTCCACATGCAGTTGAAGCACAGAGATGCTATCTGACATTTGCTCCGTAATGCCTGCCCTGATAAGGGCACGTGGTCCACCCATGCACATAAGTTTGTGTCCTCGACGGGGCTGATGAGTCACAGTGAGTTACATTGCATTTTCGTGTATGCCAGCACCTTCTGTTTTATTCATTGTTCAATAGATATCCTAGAGAAAAGCTTATTTACAAATAATTAGTTGATTCCGATCTTGCGGTGTTTTGTGTTTGAGCAATTGCTTGTTTTCCCACGGTCCCCTATGGCCACTGTGCTGTCCGTTTAACGACAGAAAATACAAGATTGCGAATTCTTACAGATGGCGCCCGTTTTTGCACGTAAGATTAGGTACTGCTGCGCGAAACAATGATTATGCCGACACGCCCGGCATTTCGGCAGATGACCTTCCGTACGGCAGGATTCTGCGAAACGCCGGTATTTCGGCATTATTTCGTACCGAAAATACCGGCTACGTCATTACCCTCGAACGCCGCGAACTGCAGGGTCAATTGCCGAAACAATGGGTTATCCCAGTAGTTCGGCCAAGAGGATCCTTATTACGCGTGCGGTTGTGTTTGATTAACTAGTTACATTTGTCAATTGGCTTACGGACACAGGATGACACGAATCGTTGTTCATTGACTCAGCTCGTTCGACAGCTAAGATTAAGCTTTACATTTAACTAATATTTTAGGGCCCGTTTCATTTATTTACAAGGGAGGGCGCCGGAGAAATTGAAAATGTGTTTGGAAAATTGCATAACCCCAATGTAAGTTTAGCCTACATAGGCCCCTATTGCTAGAACCCATTACACCCTCCCACACACACAATTAGGTACTCCTATGATTTACTGCTGATAGGTGCTTGGTTTACTGAATATAATATAAGCATGACCCCCCCCCCCATCAGAAAAAAATCAAACCCCTAGTTGTCAAGTTACAGAAATCATTGCTAATCCCAATGTATTTGTACTCACCGACCCCTAAAACCAACCCTAACCTAATTCCTAACCCTAAATCTTAACCCTAAGGTCCTATAGGCCCTATAACCCAACCCTAAACCCGAACCAGTGTTGCAGCCGGCCTAATAGCCTCCTCAATAAGGTGGACCTTACAATTGGAGCCATAGGTATATTCAATGCTATAACGTATACATTCTTTCCGAATTCGGCTACCACCTGCTTCATGGGGTCGATGTGGGTGCTTTTGGCGTTACAATCGATTACGTCTACTATTACATACATGCTTGTTCCTAAATGCCAAACCTGATTTTTAATGAGTTTCATTGTAGAAATTGTCCATAAAATCACGAAAATGCGTAATCAACGCGCTCTACACATCAACAGCGCGTTATTTTCCACTTCCCTTCTCTGCCGAATGCCCGGGTACTTCGGCATGCCGAAAGTAGGTAATAATTCGGCCAACCGGTAGGTCGGCAGTCGGTATTTTCGGCACACCAGTACACATGGATTAATAAGGGCTAACGGTTTAGATTATATAAAAATCTCAACTTTTTTAAAAGTCGGGGGGGGCGAGGCGTGGATCACGAACTGCCCCTTTAAAACAAGTATTTAAAAAA
Source organism: Ophioderma brevispina (assembly GCA_023653785.1). Lineage (NCBI taxonomy): Eukaryota > Metazoa > Echinodermata > Ophiuroidea > Amphilepidida > Ophiodermatidae > Ophioderma > Ophioderma brevispina. Next base: position 21,046 of record JAMKCH010014412.1, read on the forward strand.
CCTGTCGGGTCGCCAGGCATAATTTTGAAGACCTAACAACAACATTCAAAGCAGTTTAAAAAGGAGTAACATGGTTTTCCTAGTTGCATTAAGTACCAATCACCTGTTTACAACTTGTGATCTCGCCGTTGACCTATTGACCTTGGTGGTGACCCTCTGGACCTCATTATCCTCGTCTACCCGGAATGAAGTGGTTACCATCTCCTATTTTTTCCACCCCTACTAAAATTCTCATTTCTGGTGCCAATGTAAATTATCAATTGACATTTTTAAGACCATTAAAACCTGCATGATTTTATTCTTATCCACACATGTATGGTAAAACTTTAGACTTATCTTACTTTCATTTAATCCTTGTAACAGGAAGAACACGTTGTCCATTTATACAGGCAATCCAACATTTTTTCATTTTTGAACCCCTGTATTAATGAATTTTTCCACCTCCTGGATTCCGCCACACATTCTCGATGGGCCCCGCTAAATTTGTTCCTTAACCTTCATAGAAAGACAAATTCCAACCTGAGAATGATGCCTCTGCTCTCCACTCCACGGTCACTGAGATGCCCCAAATGGCACTTTCAATCATTACCACAGATGTGTTAATACTGATATTTAAAGCGACAATAATTTAAAAACAATTACAACCCTGAACTGACCCCTTCATTGTGAAAATAACCTTAGGGAGAAAACACAATCCCGTTCCAGTTATTTGCCTTTTCCACCCCTTCTTCAATATATACCTCTTGCTCTTGCTCACAGTAGTGTAACTCTACGTGTCATGATCGATTTCTTATATAAACTCTCGCTATTCGTTACTCACCCTTTATCTATCCCTGCAACGATTTAACCAAACTCCCATTTTCCATCCAGTCTTGGCAAGACTAAAATCAAAGACTCCTTTTTAAGACGCATTTAATAATAAAACCTGCAATGATTTTATTCTTTTTCTAAATTGCAATCGCATTACACCCAACACACTCAGTAAAACTCCAAAATTACTAGTAGTACGTATAATCTAAATGGCCAAAGAAGAGAAAACAACATTTTTGTTTGATCAATTTTCTCTTGATTATTTACTAAATGATAAATTTTTATTAATTTTTTAACATTATCAATAAAAACTTTGAACCAAAACATACTCTTCAAGTGTGTAACTTTCACTCTTTTCAGAGTGGGCCCTCTAGTCACGCTGAAGAGTGAAATCACTCTTTTGCTTTAGAGGTTAAAATCATTTTCATAAAGCAAAACTTTAATGAAATACCCTTCAGATCGAAATAGATTGCCTTCTGCAATTTTTCAGACGACACAAAAAGGGCTTTGTCTGTAGCCGTCCGATATACGTAAGAGCGCCCTCGTATCCGTTAGCGCGGCACTAATCAGTGATTTGCATAAATCATAAAATCGAAAAAATTAAAAAAAAATCAGTTTGGCATGCCTGTACACATAGTCTCTATTCTAATATATCCTACAAGTGCTAAGGCTGGAACGCAACCTAATAGGACAGAATCGGATATTGTAGTCATTACTGTCCGTACAGACACTTTCCACACACGGAACGTATTCATGAATGGAGATCATCATCTTTAAAGGACATGAGGAACATTTCCCCAGAAAGAAGCGCCCCCAATTTTTTCTCGAACCTAGGTTTTTACTATTTGGAATGCTTGACCAAGTGTATTATAATCAGAATTGAGTGAATAAGCCAATACGCCGTCTTTATAATGACAATATAAATTGACTGAATTAGTCAATTTTCATGTTCTGCTCGTGCACGACAGAAAAGTCACAGGCATTGTTTTTCTATGGGAAGATTACAATAGGAGGCAAGTTCAAAACAAGGTTTCATTGCTGTTTTCTTTTGCAGCCTGTTTTTCCAATAAAACCTACTCCAAACGTTCTCGGTAGTGTGTCAATACAACACCCGATCCCGTGAAATCTGAGCAGACAATATCATATCCTAAAAAAATCTCCTCCATTATTAAACAACACTCAGCCACATTCCTTTCCCTTTCTATTCAGTCAATTTTTCAGTTGCAAAAATAACTTATGGGATCTTCTAACAGACTTATCCTTCTCTTATAAGCTATTCCTGCTAATATCAAATATTTTTGCCCATATTTTCGAGATGAATCATTTATAGTACTCCACTCGGTTTAACAGTAAACGACGCCCTCTGTGATGCCGATTTGAATTCACTGTTGCGGTAGGTTGTTCAATAGAGCCCCGAGAGCTTTGAACACGGGAAAAAGCGTGAAATCATGCTAAATCTAATCCTTTTTAATCGCATCCTCCCACCAGGATTTCCCTCCAACCAGAAAATATAAAACCCTCAACAACTCCTGTAACCGTGAAAATTGACCTAAGTAACGGTAAATTGCCCCGTCTGACAAGTGACCCCTGTTACGCACCTGTATTGAAAAGGACCCGGAAAAGGACCTTTACTGAAATCACTTCCACAAGTTTGAAAACAATTTGGATGTTTACATTCTGTAAAAACAGTAAAAAACAGGAAGAGTTCCAGGGGGAGGTGGCAGTTTGTGGCAATTTCTGGAACAGAAAAGCAAGGTGTTCACATCCCTGACAGAATTTACAGTGTATCTAGCATGTTTTGCGACACAATTCAAAAGCATTCAGAGCGGGATTCATGCATTGTATACTTTAGAATTGTAGTAAGATATTGATCTGGCAAGTGAAAGATGGATTAGCCGGGATTAGCACATATACAATAGCAATGGTCTGTGAGCTGATGACAACATGCTTTTCAAGTTTGGTAAATGCTGGCAGTAATGTCAGCATCCTTGTTCCAGAAATTGCCACAAACTGCCACCTCCCCCTGGAACTCTTCTGTTTTTACTGTTTTTACAGAATGTAAACATCCAAATTGTTTTCAAACTCGTGGAAGTGATTTCAGTAAGGGTCCTTTTCATTATGTCAATTTTTTTCATGTCATTGGTCGTATGTCATGAACTGGGTACACTAAAATGGGGGATCTGTTACACTCCAACCTTTCCTCCCCATTTAATTCTTAAACTATTTTGACTCTCGTTCAAAGAATTTGATGTCTAGTTATTAATCGCTAGAAGCCCGCTCTTTAAGATAAAACCAATGTTTCAGCCTATTGGATTGTATTAAGAGAGTTACGGTCCAAAAACCTTCAGCTAGGTAACAGGGGATACGGCGGGGGGGGGGGGTGGGAGCCATAGACATTACACCCAAACGGTGTGAAAATGGGGTCCGCCTTAAATTTAAATAAGTAGAGAAGTGAAACACTTGTTGTGCGCATTGCACATACACATGTCCTGAATGGTATGTTCTAACTCATGATACAACTAAGGTTCCCATTAATGTAATTAATTATTTAGTAAATTAGATTTTAATTTTAGTTTACAAATTTTGATCACTTTTGGGGAATGTTCGGGTGTTCTGTGTCTAAAATATAATCCCCCAACGAGGTAGAAAACTTGGATTAATTGATTTTAATTATCTTATAATTCTCTTCTTTAATCACCATTGTATCCCTTATATAAAGGTAATTAACCTAATGAAGCATAATATTTAATTTCATTACCAAAACGTCCTCTTCAACCAAATTGTGGCATTCATAAAATGTCTCTACACTTATAAGTTTTTAAGACCTTTTATGAATATGTCAAGAGTCAACAAGAAAAGGTTTTGTATACATGGTAGTATACAATAATAAGGCATGATTTTAAAATTTGGTTATAGGAATAGATAATTATCATGAAAAACAATACCCTGTAACTTAGGGTTCAAGACTTGATAATGTGCTCAATAGCCACCGATCCGTGTATTTTTGCGTATGAAGTTTGTAATGTCAAACAGTTAGTAGCTAATGGAATACAACACTTAGTATAGAGTAAGAAAATGGCCCCTTGTACACAACTGTTAAGTTACATATAGTTTGTCATCTTTGCTCAAATGGTAATACAGAGCGAACTTAATATTGCCTATTGGCACCCTTTATACTACATGGATCACCCTGTATGCTTAATACTGGGACTTGATCATAACTTTTTGGACATAAACCCTATCCTAATGTATTTTTCTCTTGAAGAATGTAGGATTAGTAACTTGAATAAAAGTTAATCTTCCAAAATGACCTTTGTTTGTCAACTTTTATAAGTGAATTTGACCACCTGTATATTCAAAACAGAACATCATTAGTTATCTCCTTTATTATTTTGGAGGGCCTTTGTCATGTATTTCAAAATCCCCATCTGTTTTTGGACCTGCAATATTTGGGGAAAAAATTTGACAGTTATATATAAAAAAAATGACAAATTTTTAAGTTTTTTGAATTTTTAAACTTTTACACCCTATAGGACATTTGTTGCACCCACCCTGAATATTGTCCTCTCTCCTTTTGGCCAATCCTGACTCATTTGTGTATACCTTTTCCAAAATTATACTTATATCCAGTTACAATGTAAGATAAAGTTTATGTTGAGAGTACGTACTATTGGGCCTTTTTTTTTGTCTTTTGCACTGTGGTAACATTTTTGTACCCATTTTTATGACATATGCCCATTGTCCTATAATAAAAAGTACCTGTTTCTAATTAAGATACAAAGAAAACTCACTTCAAAAAGATGCGCTTAATGCTACAAAACAATGATGGTATAAATGGATGAGTACTGAGCAAGTTTCAAAGCTACAACGCAATCACACTATTTAGGTCGTTGCGTTACACCTTTTATGTTTTGTGATTGCATGCTCAGTTAGACTGTGCGGATGTGCAGACCGATGCAATGCGGACCAGCTCCTGCCGGATCCCATAAGAGTATTACTTTAGCAATATGTAGTCATCCGTAAGGTTTGGTTTTTATGCTATCCAGCAATAGCCCGATTCATCTTGCTTCTTCACAGTGGGGGCGACTTTTGTTTGGTCCTTTATCATTTTTCACTTGGATTTTATCATTTTCATTTTTTACTATAGGCCGCCCTGTTCGAAAAATAATGCAAGCGGCCTATGTAAAAGACACAATGATAAAAGCTAAGGCCAGATGCATTATAATGCATGACGAATCGTGCTAATCCAGCAAGTGCCATTCTCTGTAATATTTGCTAAAAAAATGCATTTTTTGCTAACTACTAAGCAATTACTTGCGCTTCAAATTTGCAGGAAATCTTTTGGAAAATAACTTCCAGCATATAATTTTCACAGGATTTTCTGTATTTACAGAAAATCCCGTAAATGTATTTTCCGACCCTTGAACGCAAAGAACATGTACGGTACGTTAATTGAGGGCGTACGGGAATGTCAAACAATTGCCTCAAAATAGCATGATACGCAGTACAGTGGACATTACCCAGTTTAAATCGCGACCGGACAGGAACCAATGAAATTGCTTACATTGCATCAACTGTTTAAGAATTGCATATAAAATTGCAGCTGAAGCAGTAGTAAGTCATGTACTAGTATCCATTGCAAAAATATCAAGGGAAATTTGAAAGTGTACAGTTGCATGTGTCCTAAGACCCAAATTAATCATAATCTATGTTTCCTTTTGCTGTGCGGTTATGAAAATATAGCATGATACCTGATATGATCTCCTCCCTGGAAAGCTTGGCTGAACGCTACCTCGCAAAACTGCCTACTAACTGTGTGACTCAAGTACGGAGAGGTATAATGTGTAATTAACAATGTAAATAGAGAACTCTGAACCATTTTGCAAAAATATAGAAATTGACAAGTGAGTTTAAGGGAGACACCCCATTTCTTGGCATGCAATCATTTGCTATTAGTGCTAAGAAATATTTTGTGGTGTGTCAGGGTTTACAAATTTGCAACTTGAGGGGACGGTTGCAAAGCATCTCATAGACGAAGCTAGGAGCTTTCAGGTTTATCACAGATTTGTATGGAAAAGTCGGGAGAGCGATTCCCTCCGGAGGTGTGAGGGGAATATGTTGCAGATAAGCCCATGTGTTCCACATAGTTCAGTCAAGAAGGAAATTATGTAACGAAGTTTGTAAGTTTTCTTTTTTCGTGACTTTTACATTATCAGGCTCTCTACCCCTCTCCCTAGCTCTCTCCCCTCTCTTCCTTTGGTTTACCTCTCTTCTCCAATTTTTCTACTTAGGCCTAATATTTTTCTCCCTTTCCTTGTTCTCTTTCTTTCTGTCTTCTCTTCTCTTGCTTTCTCGTTAGCTTGGCTCTCACTCTTTATTCACTTTCACCTTTTTATCAAAAAATCATAAATTCAAATAAATATATTTTCTGATTGACAGTTTCAATGATATGTAAACACTTTGCGTCAATTCTCCCAATCCTAGCTCTTTTACATCCTATACCTTATAGATACGCTCTTAAGTGTGTATAATAACTTGTAAATTGACGAAACAATATGACGAGGCACCCATCAGATGCATATATACACAATTAGTCAAAGACGTCTCCTATACGATCACTTAACTTTTAAATAAATGCCTTTTTATGATTGCAATTGTGAAACAATTTTGCCTATCTAGCAAATCTACTCGGCTTCTTCTTCCCCCCACATCGCAGCCTTATCACAACAAAACACAGGTTGGATGAAGTAACAGATAATTAGGCATGATCTAATGCAAGCAAAGTGTTCTCAAACTTAAACCATATATACCTGTCGGAATTGAAGATGCTCAACTCTTTATTTGGGTATCAAATTTCATGCCCAAGTTCTTAGAGCCATTATGATTCGCAAATGACTTCTGAAAGGCGCACGTATGGAATGATGTTTTTTCACCGAAATGAAATTATGGATCACCAAAGGCTCGGCACTGTCGGTGTATACATACTAGGTAACATTCAATCATAACAATGGCGTATCGATTGTGAAAATAACATCCCTGAATTGGGAATAGAGGAATCTGAAAGTAATAGAGTACATAAAGTATAACACCTGTAGGGATTTTTTTCAGAGCATCGAACGGTGCAACAGACGTCGCTTCGTATGAACATGGCAGAAGGGCACATCTAACATTTACTTTGCTAACAGCATAGATCTTTTTACTGTGGCTTTCGACAATGCCTCCCCCCCCCATGATTCTCAAATGTAAAGAAGTAAATTAAAAGAATGATACCTTCTTTTGTCTTGTTTGCACACTTATAATTACCGCGATGTTGTGTAGGAGGAAATAAGTCATGGTCCATGGAGGAACGTGGTCCACACAAATTGGTAAAATAGTGCACACATTTGTGTAAAAATCCGAAAATATTGTAGTATTGACACATATGAATTGGTAAAATGTTACCGATTTGTCGTCCAAACACACGATATTGTGTACTTTAGACACAAATAATTGTTTACAGGATACCAATTATATAGTCCACCAAAATATATAAGAAGCTACACGCAATATTATGTACTTTGGACATGCATTGGGCCAAAAAAAACACAAGTTTGTCTCAGAAGAAATGTGAAAAATCGCAATGCCAAATGCGGTTTTTTTAGTTTTAGAAAAATGCTAATGCGAAATGCGCTTTTTAAAAATGCATTTTGACCCACTTTTTTCAATTTTTCGGCTGCTTCGCGGCCGAATTTTCATTTTTTTTCTGAATTTTTTAAAACAAAAAAAAAACTTCAAGTGAGTAAAAACCTAAAAAAAATTATGCCGGTGTGAAAGCAGATATAGTCCGGTGGGAGCCATAGTCCGGGGCTCCATAGACGATAACGGAATAAAGCGTGAAACTAATGTTGCGTAACGATTGCCCTATTGTTCACCATTGTTCCCGGACTATGATTACGTCGGAGTTACTTCTACACCGGGTCAAAGACGAATTTTAAACAAAATGCGCGCGGTCTTCTGAGACAAACTTGTTTTTTTCTTGGCCTAATGGTATTTTGGTTGACATTTTGTTCACATCTCATGTGGCACGCCCTCAATTTTTCTCGGTGTTGAAATTTTGGTACCGTTGGATTTGTTTGTAACTCTTTCGGTTAGATCATGCAGATGGGCTATCATTTTGGACACTAATTTTTGTCATCAGTGTAGATCATAGTTAAATTGACCTTTTACGTAAGTTCAATTTAAGCAGTGAACTTTAGATCTCAATATAATTTACTACTTACAGAGTCCATTCACTTTTTAATTTAAAACCGTATACGTTTATATGCCAAATTATGTTGACTGTGTATATATAATATTACTACTTCTGCCTCATACATTTATGTGAATTGATTTACTTCAGTTAGCGCTATTAGGATATCATAGACACGTAATTATCATGTTATTTATGATGAGATAATGATGTAGCCCAATTCATGCCAATCAAATAAAACTTAGGCTCCTTCACATGGACTTGGCAAGCACCTGTACTATCCAGGCTAGCGTTATCAAGACTAAAATCGAGACTGTATGAGCGACTACGTCAAGTATCCCCATATGTAGAGTGCTGTGTTCGTAGCTGGGACAAATTGGGAGTATAGGTTAAGGGTGAGTGAGATCTCCGTGGTGGGCCTTTGCCCCGGGGGACAACCTACGAGATTGACATTTGGAAAAGTTGGACGTGATGTTTTGAAGCTCATAAGTATGTACTCAATATGTCAGTAATAAATATTTGGGAATTTATAGGCCTTGGGGCTCGCTTTAATTGTCGGGATAATTTTCTCCTCGGTAATAAGGACGTGTGATCACATGGGCAGCCAAGAATCGAATAATTTAAACATGTTAAACATAAAGAGATCACCTTTTTATACTGTCCATGTCGAGCCTTTCTTCAATCGTACATGTCGGGACTTTACTTTACTCGGAGATGTTATGACTAGACTAAATCTTTAATGTATTCGAAGGGTTCAATATAAAAGACATACGAATCTGCCCCATTTCATAACTTTTGAAATCTAGGTGAACTTTCATATTTTATTACTCTTTTCATATAAAACTGGATGACTCTATGCTATGGTAGAAAGGATATTTTCCAGATAGTTTGGTTTCAGTTTTGTTTGTAATCAGGGTTACATGTTACAGATATCTGGAATAATTCATATTTCATTTAATTTGATTGCATTGTTTGCACAGACCCAACACAAACGCAGTCCAGACCATGCATTGTTGTCAAAAGTCCAACTCGCAGACGTAAATTATACCGCGGTGGCTAGCCCAGGCCCAGCTAGCTTGGCAGCTCTTGGCACGCAATGATGTCAATCTAGCAGTTACTGATGTGGTCCATTAGAGCTATCAAAGCAAGTCTTTACCCCTTCAACTTGAACTTGTAGAAACATTTAACCCCACCGAGTGGTCTGATGCGTACTTGCCACCCACTCAATAGTTTTACAGTCCAATTAGCAGACGAAGCACGACCGAAACATGCGTTTGTGACCTATTAATAAAACTCTTTTGGCCAATTATCGGAATCATATCTATAAAATAAAATCGGACGATAATTTTTATGACCTACATTAATGGCATAACTTTTCGATGATTATTAGTGCCTGGGATATTTTACTGGCCATTATGTATAGTTATGTATAACCTTTTAAAGAAAGAAGAAAAATTAAAATGGTAATATTTAAACCACTAATTGACACGAGATGATAGTAATACGCGAGAGTTGAAGCCTGCAGTACCCAGAAAAGGCGCTGTAAACGAGAACGCAACACAACACTGTTGATGAAAAGTTGAGAGTTGGTGCTAATTAAAATGGAGACGATACAGACATTTCAAATGGCCATTAGTAGTCGTGAAGTTGAACTCCGATATGTATCATATTTTGTATCTATATGGCTGGTGGTGTTTGCTCGATAACAAAACAATGGTCTTGATGAGGTTGTGTTTTAAGTGTAAGCGTATGGGCGATGCATTCAAGAATTTTGAATATTCAAAATTAGATTTAAATGCCTCCTGAAAACGAGCTACTATTTTAACTTCAGCGACATGACCAGTATTTTGAGGGATAAGGGATGAAATTCAAAATTGCCAATTTGCTGACCCTATTTCCATTTTTTCGGCTCTCTATGCTCGCCGGTAGACCATGTTCACCCGATTCTTATCAAACTCGCTTCAGAATAGTCTAAGAATATGAAGACAAAACTACGTTTCCGGCTCAATCGCCCGCAATATCGTCCAATACAACATATAGGTGGCACATGTGGTGCAGTTGGATCAGGTTCGAACCCCGCTGTTGCCAATGTGTTGTGAACTTTGGCAAGACACTTTACCTCGCTTGACTCTCTCTACCATTGTCCACTGGTACCGGCATATGCTGGGAATACAAAACAGACTCGCTGTGCGGGAGGAGTGGCGAACCCCCATCAACATTATGTGGTGGAGTCTGGTCCAAACGCCAGAGATAGAGAGATGGGCACTCCGCCTGCGGGCACACCATTTGCATTTTTTTACAACATAGGCTACCAAGAAAATACAGACACTGCATACCTCAATTTGCCGACATCAGAGAGTCGGAGTGGAGGGAGGGGACAAGGAACCGGCGGAACCCCTCTGGTTACGTCATTGTTAAATTTTAAGTCACAGATGCCCGCATTTGTTGGCCCATCAGTACATAGAGCACGTCATACAAACAAACAAACAAACAAAAACAAACGAACACTCACTGACTGCCCAGGCGACATTACTCGCACTCCGGAGTCGAGACTCACAAAGTTAACATGCCCAGATTTCTCTCATTGTAGGTGTTTGTCTCGCTGATGCCAAAATATTACAATGTAAATCCATGGCCATTTTCTTTATTGAAATTGACTACGTAAATTAAGAGTTCGCTCTTCATTCTTATCTGCAAATTGCGGCGAAAGTTTTGCTTTAGCGATTATTTTCTTTTGTCAAAATACAAGACAACAGAAATATGCCTGGATTCAATGAAATTAGAATAATGGCAAGCGATGAACATAAGGAAGTGGCAGTGTCGGGGAGGCAACATTTGTGTAGGTTTGTTGAGTGATTTGGAGTCATTACCGCCTCATTGATACTCGTCTGTTTATTTATATTGCCACTGCTAACTGCAGACAGACTACTTCACTACCTATTGCATTTTGTCCATAATTTTCGCTTTGATTGTATCAGCGTCAGTTGTTACCACAGTGTGTAGCATAGTAAGTATAATGCATATCTCTATAATAAAATGTAGAAAGTAGTTCTAGTATAGCTTTTTTTTAAAAAGCTCTTCTACTTCTCACATCTTAAAACTATTAAAACACTCTCAACATCAGCACTTACGGGCGCCAAGCTTAAACCAAAACACAATTGGCAAATCCAAGTGGACACTGGGAGAGGTGTTTGTGCGCGATGCTGCTGTTGATGATGATAATAATGATGGTGATGATGATGACGACGACGATGACGACCTGCACCACCACCACCACCACCACGAAGATGACGATGACGATAATGACGATGATGATGATGATGACGACGATGATGATGATGACGATGATGACGACGACGATGATGATGATGATGACATTAGTAGCCTATGCACCTTTGTTATGCAATGATGAAAGCCCGGAGGGGGTGGGGCACTCAACTTTTTTCGGGTAGGGATGTGCGGCCCCGATTTCCGAACTTGGGGGCTTTTCAACTGATTTTGTCTCCGAAAGTAGGGGCTTGGGAACTGAAATTTTGAGAAATTTGCAGGCTTGGGAGCTGAAATTTGGCTAAAATTCAGCTTCTGAGGCAAAAATGTTCTGAAAAGTGGACCTTAAGAACTGAATTATGCTTCAACTGGGAGTCTTAGGAACTGCTGACGCGAAATGGGGGGTCTTAAGGGCCGTATATCCGTACCTCTTTCCAATGTCAGTGCGCCCTCCCCCCGGGATGAAAGCCTGATGCCTTTTCTAAAAGAGCGATAATTTCTCTTCCTAAAAAGCGAACAGACAGTGGCAACAAATTATTGAAGCTTGATGTCAATTGCAGCTGAGATTTACAACCGCCCCATATAACCAATCTTGAGATGGAACCAGAATAGCTTTCGTAAAGATCGTTCCACAACCGGTCACATATTGGTTTGCGAAGAATTGTTGAAGAAGTAGAACCTACTACCTATCCCCGAGGGGGGGGGGCATCTTGGAAGTAACGCGTATGTAAGGCTGTTAAGACCCCTTTTTCAGCATCGTTGTCACCCAAACACCCCAATGTTTTTTTTAAATTTCACCCAAAGACCCCATATTTTGTGAAAATTTTACCACTGTCATCCAAAGACCCCTATATTTTGGGGAAAAAAATTGGGAAATTTTCATCCAAAGACCTCTATTTTTTTTATAAAATTTTGCAAAAATCTCACCCAAAGACCCCATTCTTTGGAAAATTTTGCAAATTTGTCACTCGGAAAACCCCTATTTAGTGGCATTTTGACTGTCTCTCACCCAAAGACCCTTATTTTTTCAGTCTTCTGTCACCGAATGCCCCTGGGTTCGAAAGCGCGAGCCTTACACCCATATCCATTTCATATGTCAGTGCCACCCCGGGTACCTATCGTAATCACGTTTATTGATATAAAAAAGCATTTGATTGCACGGTACATTTTGGCCAAAATGTTTTAAAATTCCAGGGCCTATGCATGGAATCTCAGAAGAGCTCGTGAGATTCATTATTTCACCTGATGAAAAGACTGAATCGTTTGACATCCAGGCCGGTGTTTTGCAGGGAGACACATTAGCTCCATCCACACATGTTTATCATAGTATTTGGATTATGCCATGAGGAAGTCAACAAAAACATGGTCTAGGTTGTACCATCAGGAACTGCAGAAGTGGACGCTTCCCCCAACAATTCTTACAGACCTAGTATTTGCAGTTTGCAGATGACAAAGTATTAATAACTTGACATCGCTATGTCTACACAGAGGTTGTTGGAAAATGTCAAACGCAATGCGGGGAGTGAAGGCCTCGCCATGAATGTAGATTATCATTATCAACATCAAGAAAGGTAACATAACAATAAAATTGTCAATGGTCAAGTTCTGGCGGAAGAAGATGATTTCAAGTATTTTGGCTCCTGGATTCGAATCAGCAAGAAAGAAGTCCATCAAGATATTGCGCAAGGCATACAACAAAGTGAAATATGTATGAAAATCTCGTAGGAAGGTCCTTGAGACTCGATCTTTATAGCAATGTGCACTGATGTATGGAGCTGCACCAGGTCTCTCTCAAAAGAACTACAAAGGAAACATGAAAATAATGACATTTGTATAGCGCCTTCTTCCAGTTGATTTAAAATGCTGTTGCCAATATTATTATTACGCTGCCATCAGGAAATCGTCACAATCATTTCACTTCATCCAGGCCGGCTGCTGGCGAAAAGCACAATCCTATCAGCACCTATACCCCATAACAGCTACCCAAATATCGTTGGTTATCAGGCAATAGGGATAGTGCTGGTTTAGAACATATCTCACCGATCGTAGTATACCCGAGTGATGGTTAAAAATGAAATGTCCAAATATGAAATATTTCAACTACTCTGTTCCTCAGGGGCCCGTTCCCCAAACTCGTGCGTAACCCTACGTGTATACTAGCTCATGCGTATGTCCTACATAAAATACCTTTTCATACCAGTTAACACAGTGCTTTGGACAATGGGTCCACCCAGGCATGACATGCACGATAGATTTACGACTGAGTTTCAGGAACGGACCCCAGGTCTCCATTGTAGGCCCGCTAGGTTTCATAATGTATACCCATACAGTCGGTGACATTATTAGCAATCATAATGTATAACTTTCACTCTTTTGCTGATGATACTCAGCTTTTCTGTGCGTTTACTTGAAGGATACGAGGTGATTGTGAGCAAGCTCTTCAAAAACTTTCAAGCTGTATGTCTGAAACATAAACACCTGGATGTCCAAAAACATGCTGCAGATGAATCCAGAAAAGACAGAATTTATTGTCTTTACCACACCCTGTGTTTGAAAACTCTGCATTCATTGCAATACAGTTAGATCTTTGCGACACCTCTGTTCTGGCATCTGTGTGTGTAAAGAACCTTGGGGTTATGTTTGATTCCACCATGAGTACGTCCGATCAGATCTGTGTTACCTGTAAAAGTGTAAATAACCATATTCGTAACTTATAGCGTATTCGTAGGTTTATCACTTTTGATGCTTGCAACTATGCTGTACGATCTTTGGTCTTGTCCCGCATTGACTATGCCCACGACATAGCGGATGTGAAAGCTGAACAAATCCCTGAGACTCGCTTTGCCTATAAGGGAACTAGGAGTGAGTATACGTCCACATCCAGGAAACCGTGTACTTCAACAAGTCTAAGATTAGGGAGCAAATGATATAAGGACTCCATACAGGTTGCAAGTCCTGGTGGTGGACTGCACCCCTTCTAATGGAAGAGAGACAAAGCTGAGATACCAGTCTTGAACTCTGATAGGAAGACATTCATCTCTGCAGAGGAAAAGGTAGACCACATCGCACTCCAATGACATATTAACTCTATACTCTACTCTATATACTCTAATTACTCTCTGCGATTTTCAGGCCAGAGGTTAGAAACGATTTCAGAAACTGGACATCATCAAAGCCCCAGGCTCAGATGGCACCCCAGCTTAGTATTCCGAATTGCAGCTGCTGAAATTGGATCTCCCCTAGTATGGTTGGTCCAATATGTTTCAACAAGGGTATGCAAGTTTCAATGGATACAGAGGGCAATGTAATGCATGCGTAGAAGAAGGCTGAAACATTCTCCAAGCAATTATCGGTCCATCTCTGTCATGTCTGTGCTGTCCAAAGTAATTGGAGCGAATGGTCAATGAAAAACTAGTGTAAACACCTTGACCGTTGCAAGCTAATATCTGAACAATAAGTGTTTTTAGAGTGGACCCTCCACCGATTCTTCACCCAGACCACGGAGCTCCACTTTATATATAGGACTCGGAGGGGATAGTACCAAAGAAGTACAGGCTATGGCAGTTGTCTTCGCCATCTCTCATCGGGTACAGCAGGGATTTGCATTTATTGGCCTAAAAACATACAGAAAGCGGTAAGCCCACCTTCCATCGGCATTCAGGTCGAAAAAGGAGAGATTCAGTCTGTTGGTCTTGTGTCTTTCGGCAATTCGTGATGTGAAATTCAAGAGCGATAAAATTGATCAGGAGTACGGTATGTGGAAGGTATATGTCGTGTTATGTGATGATCATTCTGGCGATGCGAATCAGACAATAAGTTGGCACTGTAGGAAAGGGAAGGAAAAAAACCCCCCACTGTTCTTCAAAGACTCATGAACTGGATTTGGTGAGGATGCGGACGTTTCTTTTCTCAAGAAGGTCCATGTCATGGACCTTCTTGCCGGTGGCCATCTAGTGGTGATAATAATGTAGGAGTTTCGAAAAATAAAGCAGAGGGAACATTGAAAAATTCAGTCTAGATCGCACAATGGCTTTGTAAGGGTGAGTCAAAAAAAAAAATTGACCCTGATTGTGTCCCGCCATTTTGAAAAAAATTTTTTAAGTAACATTATATCTAACATATTGGGTATCATCTGAAAGCTAGGTTAGATCTTAATTTACTGCAAAGATCATTCACATCGGTTAGGTATAGACCTTAGCTACAGTGTTTGAATCAAGTAGTCGCCGCCTTTTCTGCTCTTGTCCACGGATTCACATTGAAATGAACGGCGTCTTCAGCGAAGGAAATCAGTGTCCAGGACAGAATTCTATCCTGCAATTCTGAGTCGAAGACTGTAGCTCGGCCTATACTTAAACCGATTGGAATGCTGATCTTTGCAGACAAAAATTAAAGATCAATGAAATACGCTTTCCGCAGATACCACATATTGTTAGATATATATTATTAAAAATTCAAAATGGCGGGACACAATCAGGGTCAAGTTTTTTTTTTACTCACCCTGTACATCGTTTGCTCCTTGTGTACATAGTGTAGGTGAGGTAGCTCGTCGTAGATAGAGTATGTGTGGAGCCGCTCTCTGACCAGCTTGAAGACCTTATAATTCCATGCAGAGATCTTCGTTCAAGATCGGAGCTGAGTTGAATTATAAATTATTGATCGGTGTGCCACTATTCATGTGGATAAGTATGTTTGAGTTAGAACTGTTCCGCCAATAATGAACTCGTTTTAAGGGGTGGCGAAAGGGTGGCTTTTGCAAATGCAAGTGATTGATAGCAATGATAACAAAAAACACTTCCTACATTGCGCACGACTTCATGGAAGGAAGTAAAAAGTGTTGTCCGATCGTGATGTACTGAATTGATTATCGCTGTTTTGTTGTTGAATCAAGGATGATTCCTGTATAAAATACCGTATCATTTTTATTTCCCATCATTTCGATTTTTATAAAACACATCCGGCAACAATAGATAAAAGAAGATGAAAAGAAAACAATCGTAATCCAGATTAGAGAGTGGGGTCAGCATGAGGCTTATTAGGCGACTTACCATATCCATAGCTCCGCTGGAGTATATGCAAAAATAATAAAAAAACTACATGAACAATCTAAATAAAAGCCTTTATAATATTTACAAGTATAAAAACAATTGAAATTGATAAAAGCGAAGAGGATAGATCAATCTTGAATCATATTTGAATTTAAAATTATTGTATATAAGATCCAAAATTTGCAGGTTTGTGTAGTAGATTGGCTTAAGAATTGTTGGAACTTTTCATTGGTTTGATACCAGGCAGTATTTTAATGAAAATATTTAAATATGCACGTATTTTCTTCTGTTATAAACCACGACTGCCGACTTCGATACAGAAGGGTTAGGTATTTTATTCAAAATTTGTTCCTTGGTCCAGGATCAGACATGAGTTTCCAAAAATTACTAATTTTTAAAGTATTACAATTATTTACTACTAAGAGGATCCACATTAAAATATGTGATAGGTGCATTGAAGTCCACTTCTTCTTGTAAAAGTGTTTCATACGGGGCGTAAAGAAAAAACATTAATCCTGAAACAAGGCAAAACTGTGGGCTCTATGACTATGATAATTATTTATTAAAAAAAAAAACGTAATCTTTCAAATGACACCTAAATGCCATTTCTCCAGCCAGCCTCATTGAACAACATTGCCATGTTTGTGCTTAGAAAATGGCATGTCAAAAGCTCATGTGACGTTAGGCATAAAGATAATTTAATTTGTGAAAATGAGCAGGCCATGAACAAGATTATTATTTGATGATTAAGTACTTACCTGAATTATGGGCACCCAAACACCTTCACATGGTCCCGCTCTCTTTTCGATAAAAAGTCTGCTGCAACCACGTCGCATGTCAGCCGAGCCAGTATGACCAGTGTAGATCATCACGTAAGGATCCACCTGCATAGTGAATGCGGGCTCGCAAAACCTGAAGGTTACGTGGTGGACTGGTTTAAACTTTGTTCTTAAAATATCCCCATAGGAAAAAGTAACAGGGTGTCATATCAGGTGACCTGATAGCCATTCCACAGCATGATTCAGGGCTACAACTCTGTCCCCCAAAAGTTAATGTAGGCGATTTCTGACAGCAAAAAGTCTGTGTATAGATGCGCCATCCTGTGCCCGCAACAGACACTATTTTGTTGCCGTAGGAAATGAAGCTCAAATTCAGATACAGCATCGTGGTTAATCATCTGGAGATAAGCTTGCCCATTTCGTTTGAAACAGTTAGGCCCAATAAGCACTCCATTGCCAAACTGAAGGATTATAAGTTTCTCTCGAAACATATTTGTGTCAAAGTTGAAACTTGGAGAGTTCCCAGCTAGTGCTTTCTCAATGGCGTTGTGGTTGTTAACCTCGCATTCATAAAAAAAAACCTGCTTCGCGCCACTGACCTCTACACGTGGATAGCGGGCTGCCGTACAGTTGAATGGTCGCCGAGTGAAACAACAGGAAGTTGGTTTTTACCTATACAATATGGCGGAAACAATGCATACACCTGCTGGTGCACATATTCCACACAGATGTTCTATTGTTTGACAAGGTGTATGCATTGTTTCCCGCCATATTGTCAAGGTGAAAAGCAACTCCTGCCAAATACGTCCACCAGATACCCCGCCGCTCATGTTAGAGTATTTCTTCGCGACAATAGTGAAATGCTCCAGAAATCTTGTGTCTCTCTTACATCGATCCAATAGCCACTCGGCAAAAGTTTGCCTTCGTCTGAATTCATCGTGCTGAAGTTGATGGCGAATGCGCATTCTGTAGGGTTGGAAGTTCAAGTCAATTTTTGTTATCCGGTTGAAGGATGAACTGGAGAGTCCAAGTCCATTTCTTCTTGCAGTGGTTTTCCTTGGATGGTCTTGTAATCGACGTAAAACTGCATTAATGTTGTCAATCTCACTCTGCGTCCTTCTTCCTGAGTGACCCTTCTTCAAATTAAGGCTTGTGCCATGATCTCGAAATTTCTTCACATTTGCCCGGATGGTCGGCTTAGATGGCGGAATCCTGTCGGGAGAGGCTTCCCTAAAAACATCTTCAGTAGCTTGTCATTTAGTCGGCAATTCACCCAAGTACTGTCATCCGACTGTCATTCACAGTGAAAATTGTTGGGATCGGGTCATTTAGCATGAGCTTGCACAAATATAATAAGCAAATGACCTTGCTATTGTCCACGTTCCCTGCACACGTCTGCAGTTCAAATTGAGTATAATAGATCACATGTACCACTTGAGCATCTCTGGAATTCAATAACAGGTGGATGGATTGTAATCATGTAATGTGGCTCTCTTGCCCTAACGGCGTGGCTGCCTATTGCAAAGGGTCACAGAATTCAATGTCGTGATGCCAAGGTTATACATTTTCTGAGGTCTTCGGGTATTACGTACACAGACTTGTTTGGAGCACACAATTAATTTTTATGGGATGCTTTAAAATTGGTTGGTACTTCTATAACTTTAGATACCACGCTTTGTCGAAATTTAAATTTAATCCCTTTTAAATTCTTTTTAACTCTCAAATACCCTTTCATATCATATTAGACCAACTTAGATATGCAGTTGACATTCCGCAACAATAATATATTATTCTATAATGAATTCATGTATTTTGGACCTCAAATCAGGACATTTTCTAGAGCGTTTTCGACCAGCTACATGTAATGAGGTCCCAGTGGTTGTATTGTCTTCTCGTGTACAAGAAAATAACGCATGTTGGCGAATACCTCCTGACTGACTGTTGCATTGTAGGCTCTTTGTTTCTCGAAATTTTGTTACAACGAACACGCTTTACTGCGTTATAAGCTGCATCATGTTGCTACTTAAATGTTTGGAGTGTGAATGCATTTTACAAATGAATTGGCCTAATTCATCAAGTAAATTCTTATGATAACATGATAAAAGGTAATCTGGCCAGGGTGCGGGGCCTGTTATTGCTATAATTTGTATATCATTAGCAGAATGGCTGGGGAGATTAAAATGCTCAGCAATAGGTCTATCCCTATTGTGTCTTGTGTCCGCACAATGTTCAGAAAGTCATATTGTTGATGACAAATCGGGCAAGTGATAAGGTAAACCACATTGTAAGAAGAACAGTCAAACGAATGTTTGATAGGATATTGTGTGCTAGTGGATGTGCTGGTGAATGTCTGACTCTGAATAGTATGTCTGACAGGACCGCCATCATGGATTTGGTGACAACAGGCAAGACACTTCATACAAGGATAAAAGCCCTTGGGACGATCTATTACAGAGGCTAGAGTAGAATGTACACAATAATCTTTAAGTTTTTTGGTCTACGAAAAGATGTCACTGGAACTTTTGGGATGGCTCGTTTACATCTGTCCGAAGAATGTAATACAGGCATGTATGTGTGCAGGATTTTGCCAATGTTGGGAAGAGCTGGGTGATATGTAGTTACCATGGGAATCCTACTAGGTGTAATACCAGGAGTAGCCCTGGATTTCAGGGCAACAGCTCTAGGTATTTCAATAGCCCTCTGAATCTATTTAGTAAATTAAGTGGTATCCTCGATAATGGAGAACTTTTTTCAAATCATTGATTCTTGACTCCAACTGTTCGTCGTTAGAGCAAATTCGTCGAAGCTGGAAAGCCAATCCATAAGGCAAACCCGTCTTAGTATGCATAGGAGGACATGATGACCAATGTAGATACTGGTGCATATTGGTGGGCTTAGTGTAAAGATCTGTAACTAGGATATTATCCTCAATGGAGACTCTAAAGGGAATAGAAGTAGTGGATTGCTCAGCTTAGAAATTTGAATGTTGGATGGAAATTGTTAGCAAACTCTACAAAACTGTCAAACAAAGTCTGTCCCGCAGTCCACAAAATGAAAATGTCATCGATATACCGGAGCCAAAGGAAAGGCTTACAAGGACTGGAATTTAACAGTCTTTCCTCCAGACGTCCCATGAATAAACATGCCACAGACGGGGCTATTCTGGTTCCCATCGCGGTACCAAAAACCTGCAAAAATGTCACAATTGAGTTTTGCCATTTTTCAAAGACAATGTGTAACCAGGCATGACGGACCAAATGCCCTTAAGATGTCATTTGAAGCTTGTACTTGTTTCTATTTATAGCCAAGTAATTATTATAGTCATACAGCAACACAGTTTGTTTGCGTCCAATTAAAAAACCTTTGTTTCAGATTAATTTTTTTTCTGGATATTTTTTTTATTTGTGTTGCTGTGCACTTTGTTTTGAGATGCACTCAAAACCAAGGTATTAGAACAATCGTCAGGTGAGGAAGAGGCCTTGTGCAATAGCTGCCATCGATACAACATCCTGTGTGTTGCCCATGACTTAGTATGAATTTATTTCTCTTTCCTTCGGGTTCCGTGGCTCTTTTAAATTGTTGTTCGCAGCGTACATATTAGATCCCCACCTGAAGAACCATTTCACAGAACCACTGACCAAAGACTTGGCTAAAATTATTTTGATGAGTGGTTTTCTGACAAATGGCAGCTATTGTACTTACGACCTTTTGTTGCATTCACACTGACGAAATGTAAAGTTTATTTTCTAAAAAATAGCTGTATTCGTAACCGTGGTTCAGTTCACAGGCAGGCCGGTTATATTATGCATTGCTCTTTTAAAACTGCGCTCCAACGAAATTCAAGCTTATTCGTCTATACCATGAACAATCCTATGAGACCGATGCAAGTAGCATCCGTTCGGAGCAGGTTACATCGAGAGAAGTTGAGTTGAAATGCCGTGTGACAGGTAGCTCACGAGTTGCTAGTAATATTATTTCCTTGCTTTCAAAACAAATGTCAAATATGATACATGTTATGATATACTAATGAATGACCACAGTCAATTAAGTTCAATATAATCTTTGATGGCTTGGTCGTGGTCATTACATATTATGGCCTTATACCTTTGGGTTAAAGAAATCCGGTACACGTGAACGATATTCAGTTGAAGCCAATTCGCTTTTTAAATTAAATTCACTTTATCCATTGCGGACACTGTTACTTAGACATACCCCGCAGTTGAGGGGCAGACTTGATTTATTTTTGATGACAAAGGTCTTGAAATATTTTGTTTCATGCGGGGATGGGAGATTCAGAAGCAATTGTCGTGAAGAGCAATGCAAAAAATGTTACAAAATAACCTTTTGCACTTAAAAAATAATTTCTGCAAAATAGTAATTTCACTGACTTAGTCAAAACGATGTCTTATAATTATGACCAATTTGTCGAAAATTGACTACTAACTTATTTTTACAGTATGGCTGAAAATGGATTCTTTGAGTGGTATATTTTGGTAATCGATTACTAATTATGTTGAACCGGTAATTATAGTGTTAATTTGATTCTTTTCCGGTGTTATTTTTAACTCCGTCTCAATGGCAATATTCTTTTATAGGTGAAAATCGGCGCAAAACCTGCATGCACTGCAGTTGAACTCTTGCGTTTTAAACAGTGGTCCGTTACGGAGTACTGCATGACATGATGTTGCTCATGACATGAAAATTCTAATTGCCATTGAAACGATGCTTTTAGAGTTACGTATTGCCAAAAATATGCTTTCATAGAAGATTATACAAAAACGTTGATCATTGGTATTCATAAAATTAATGACTGATTAGTGCATTCAAAGGTGTATTTCGTGATCCCAGCATCCTCATTTTCGTTTGTGGTTCAGATATTCTCGAGAAAAAGGTTATTTCCAAAATTTTAGTTCACATGGTGCATTTTGGAATATCATAGTGTTTGTACCACGGTGTCAATAGACCACTATGTTGTAATTTCTACTATAACAGAACTTGCAAAAATTACGAAGATCTTCAATTCAAGTATACATCGAATCTGCACGTAAGATTACAGACTTTTTAAGCCAACGGTACAGATGATCTCAACCTTTTAGTTAAGTTGGTAGATGAGGCTATGAATCAAGAAATGACTCTTTAACTGATACAAGTGGACAAAACTTACCAGACCTGTTTCGTTGGGAGGAAGTTCATAATGCACTAATTAGGCACCCCATTTGCATATATGTACGCCCTTTCTCATTTTCAAGAGCCTAACTCCGCCGTCATCATGAATAAGTTTCGTTGATTTAAAATTAATAGGAGGCGTGTTTGTACCTGTTCTAATGAATTAATGTTTGTTAAATAATGCAAGTTTATGGTCAAATTGTGTGTAAAGAATACATGTTGTACAATGCGTGACGACTGTTTGATCTTAAATATGGCATAATTTGGGAATCCGATACATCAACACGGCCACCTCTTAGCCATACGTGTAATCTTTAACCATACACCCCTCGAGTAACATAATATTAACCCTCTTGCTTTGTATAGAAGGGACAATCGGCATCGTGATATGAGTGACCGCACTTGAAATGAATAAGTATTTGTAAAAATAGAACTATTTTAATATTGCACTTGAAACTGTTAAGCCCTATAGCCGCGTTGCATTAGTCGGCCGTGGGTCATGACGTAAAGTAAGAGGCGAATTACCGTTGGCTTGCTTGCTCTTGGACGGTCACTTTAAAAATCGTCCCGCAAATATGATCTGTCACGATTGAACAGACATTCAGAATTCCAGCGTATCGAAGGACATTTTATAAATTATGATGAGGCTTTAAAATGGGTGGATGTTTAATCAATATTTGGGTTAACGAAGACTATTGTGGAACGAGGCTAGGATGTCGCTGACGCGGTTGTTCATAAATGGATGAAATAGTTTGAGATCCTGTTGAATACCTAGAGTTCCGCATAGAGGTTATGCTTGTTTCATAAAAAGGGGCCCTCGGCAAGCATGATACTTAAACTCTTTCAACTATATTTTCAATTGGATAATCAGTCTGCTTTTGATTTCTTGCTGTGGTCCACATCCTCCCAACTTTTCGCTCAATTTTTCGACAAAAATTTAATTTGAAAAAAAACCACCCGCATATTAGATATCATAGAAAGTTAAAACTACCTTGAGAAATTTAAAAATTGCCAGCACACTCGAATAGGCGCGTATATGCCACGACGGTCGAATCTTCTGCAATGAACTGCCTTTGTTTTAAGTTTCATCTAATCTTTTGCCAACGGAATACTAACAAAATTATACTCAAATGTTTCATGTAGCAGTACACTGTTATAATAGCTCACACGCAACTTTGCGTGAAATTCACTGGTCCCCTCCCAAGGGTAAGCGTGTCCTAGCGGTTTGGTGCTTGCCTCTGGCGAAGATTTACCATCAAATTCCCCGGGCTTCGAATCCCGTGGTCGTGGCAACTTGTGGATTTCTCGGGTACTAATCATTCTGGATTTGATCTTGTATACCAGCTATTGATTAAATACAAGAATACCGCTCTCCTCCATGGTTCAGCTTGGAATTGGGCAAATGGATCATTAAAGCATCCCGTCCTTCGTAGGGGAACGTTGCCCGCGGGTCCCGTGGCACCGCTATTGCACCGAAAAACTGTACATGTACAAATCGCAGTCAGTGTCGAATAAGAGTATGGTGTAACCCCTACTGTTCCCTAATCCCCCGCCCCAGCCTCAAATAGCGGTCCATGGTTAGGAGCGTCTGTGTAATGGATACACGCGGCCCCCGGATCAGCACCCTAGCTGAATAAATCCTGACCACCACCACAAGCCATTAACACTGACTTCTGGATACGAGCAAACAAACAAATAAACTGTCCACCATCTTTAAGTTCCACGCACCAGTACATGTACACAGCGCAAACCGGGGGACTGGCAACCGGTCATTTACACAAAACGTGCAAACACTTGATACTGTGTCCGTAATCATGCCTTGATCTACTAATCGTCTAATCGCGCCATCCTTCATAATTATACAAATATAAACCAGCTTTGCTATTGTTTTTGTGATACCAAATCCAGTAACCAAGATCAATCGCGATGAAAGCTCCAAGTACCCTATCAATGTCCTAGCTATGTCCTGATCAATTTCAAGAGAGAACTCTTGCAGAGTGGTTAATTACTTTCGCGTACATATAGAACTTAATTTTCTTAATTGTTAACAAATGATATAAATATTCATAATGAGTATCTTGTAAAAATATTATATATGGCCTAATAAACCGATTTAGCAGACTTATTTTCACAGAGTTTAAATATGACTACAGGTACATATGATGGTCGGACGGGGAAAAAGTCCCGTGAGCTACAGATTCGGAGGACCATGTCACCAAACCGTCGCAATCTCTAAAACATGCAGCGACTCAAAATGGCTGATCCTTTAGGGAAGTATAAAAATGGGGGGGGGGGGGGAAGCTACGGACCAGGTAAAGGATCATAATTGAAATTAAAGTCATAATGATATAAAGCTTCAAAAAATGGGTGCACATTGAAAAAAGAACTTTAGTTTGAGAGTAAAATCCTTACTCGCTCTCATATTCCAGAGGGTAAATTAATAAGGACAACCCCCGAGGTGACCGCGTGCATCTTATGTACAAATGAATACAAAATACTTGAGAATGGACCTCTCTGTAATGGATCTCGTCGAGATGGCGTTTTACGCGGGACCCAAGTACAAAAATGCCGTACGCAATTATTATCACTGATGTTCCTCGGACAAGAACACGTAGACTTCAAGTACTTATTTTGTACTGTGATATCATATTGTCCATTGGTTTCGCTCGCGTGTTGCAACTTAGTGTGCCTTTGTTCTACAATGATGATCAGCATTAATTTAGCCGCATGATGCGCGTGTTGGTGATATGGGTGGGGACTGTAGTGTTGAAGAGCCGGTATCAGTAAGATGCATAACGGCGACTGCCGAAGGGGATGAGGCAGAGATTTTGAAGGCAATTTCATCCACAAATCACTTGTATATTCATGAGCAAGTGATTCTTGAGTTAGTCCTTTGACGTGCTGAACCGCACATTTATAGGTGATATAAATGGCAATTAAGTTACCTTAATAATATCATGCAGGCTTAAAAGATAATTTAATGATTTACTGATAGCATTTTGCGTAGGAAACTTGTCAAAAACTGTCTTGCTATTGACTGCAGGAATAATAAGATCGCATATAACCTTGTTTTTTGTCTGATTTCAAAGCCGAAAGCCAGATAAAATGCGCGTACTTAACGTTGCAAGCCCGCGGCAAATCCAGCATTAGAAATCACTCCTCCCGTCCTCTCGAAAGACGGCGTCCGCTACTCCAAACCGAAGAAAGAAAATCGTGCTCTGTTGGTAGTTCAATATAATTGCGGCAACTTGAGGTCATTTGAATACCGTGCAATGTGATCTTGAATATGATGCAAATGTTTAAGCAAGACGCAATGGACACCATGGCGGCTTCATGTGCCCGATACGGGACCCACTAAACCACCCTCTTAAACCTATCGTCATTTCTGCCTTGAGATTGCCCCAAGATCGATCCATTGTGCAAGCCCTATCTATAACCCAACTCTTCACAGCAATATAGAAGTTGTATAATATGTACATTATTTAACGGCAATTTCACTAAAAATCATTATAAGATCGGGGTTAACATGATGATGATGATAATGATGTGTATTAGAGAGATCATTTTGACATGATTGTAGTAATTGAAGGCAAGCGGGACATCAATCCATATTCAATGAAGTCAAACAGTTTGCATTTCCGATTCACTCGAATTCGTTGAATTAGGAAATCGCTAAGCCATGACTTGAGAGGCTACGATACGACGGATTTTTTTTTGTTCGTCTGAAATTAGTGAACATTATCTTCATTAGTGTCGCGTGTTTATACAATGCTATAAACGCATAAGCTGATGCAAATCGCATGCGACAAATGATGAGCGATTACCCGGTCATGCTGAAACCATTATACGCCATATCAGACGGAAAATTGGCCTACCTAAGTGAATTACATTTCTCTAAATGTAGTTACGTCAACACTAATTTTCAAAGTGATTCGTTCTTAATATCTCGGCATAAAGCGTTTTGTATTTATCTCGCTATATTCTATGGGTAACATATAGCTTGCGGAGTTGAGCACGGTTTGTTGTCTATATATCGTCAGTATAAGCTTAAGGCGCTTATATAAGTGTTTACTGTACCCTACTCGTTTATTGTTGATTTAAAAGCTATGATATGATGGGCCCGTAAGAGTTTGTGTGTATGTCTATAGGTGAAATATCAGTCATCAACAAAATGAGCATCAGCTAGCGTGCTGGGCGTTTACATTAGCTTATCTGTTATTTTTAGAGACAATTTTCTAGTTCTGGGTCAAGCCATGCCTTTTATTATATTCAAATAAGTATATGTTAAAATATAACCCTATAGCTATATAACATTACATAGCTTTGAATCATTTTCATATAGTGAATTTGGAAATGATAGAGAATAGAATAGTCAAATATGTTTCTATATATTGAATTATCTGAGCGTCGAATCAAGTGATGCACTTAGGTCTGCGACTGATATTAGTAAAAAGAACAATGAGTTTTTACATTTACAAAGACTTTTACATTTATTAAAAGTGCACGCAAGGTTTACTTGACTAATTTCTGGAAAAAAAAATCAGGCAGCCTGAAGTCGCTCCAATAAATTTGAAATATGATTAAGTTACAATGTATCATGTAAAAGAACCGGAAACCAAGTCGCTTTGATAAATTTGAAATGTAATTAGACGACTATATATTACATGTATGTGTGTATTCATCCATGATAAGAGCAATAAAAACATTAAATTTGTAAGATTGATAATTTCACTTATCAGTTGCGCCAGTTTAACTTAATAAATATTGCTCAACCGATACAACGAATATCCTTTTAATGTCAAATCATATCACAATCGGTAAACTATTGATTTTTTTAAAAAATAAGTTAAAATGTACCATCCGTATGTCAAAATTCAAGTAAAAACCATTATAAGATTAAATTCAACATTGGTATGATTAGATCTTATTGACATACAAATTGATCAGTAAAACGTTTTCCTGGTTTTATCAAGCATGTTAATTGTTCGCATTCATCATTTCGAACATGAATTTCGACATGTCTGAACTTTACACAGACATGTTTTTTTTTGTTATCAAACACACAATAAACTAATCGATGGTGATAGAACGTGAACCGAATATTAGTGGCGATGTGTCTTTGTGTAAATTTGAAGTTTGAGGGTAACACGTTTAGTGCATAATTTATAAAGATAGAAGTTATGATCACTTTTTATACTTACATTGATTGACGTCTTATTTATGGCTATAAAGAGCGATTTTTATTCCGTAGCGAGTTCGTTAATACGCGTTTTAAACCATTTAATCAGCTATCGAAGGAAATAACAAATTCAATAAATCCAAATGGAGAGTTCTAGATTGCATTCTACGGTAGTATTCGGTGATTGAAGAAACTATTTTAGTGTTTTATGGAGAAATATCACCCCATATGGAAGCATTCGGAATATTGTTTATTCAGAATTACGACTTAAATGTCGTAAATAGTGAAATAAATGACTCTAATTTTATTTGTTTTGTATGTTGAACCACTTATCGATATTATAATGCTGTCATTGCGGTGAAACACTCCATAGCATCTATATTTTTCGTATCTTTTATATCTGGTACTTCATAAATTTCAACGAGTCTATAAGGACTTACGTTTGACAAATTGTAATGCATAAATAGTGCTAAATATACTCGCGCAATGTGTTTAAAAGCCTGCGACACATGCTATTTAAAAAAAAAATCGTTGAAACAACAGCCTTGTTAAAAGAAGCGAAAATCCCTTACGGTGCCTTATCTACAAACATGCGTGGACGGCTTATATAGCGTTATAATGGTATTTCATATCCCAGACATTTGCAGGCGTACTACGTTTAAAACCTCCCGCCCACCTACACTGTAAATCCATGCGATGGCGACATGTTTAGAACAAGTGTTTAGAACGTTTAAATGAACACATTCATGTTTAGAATCTAAACACCTTGATGTCATTTTAATGCATACGTGTTTAGATTCTAAACACAATTACGCGTCTCAAAAGTGAGACAAGAGAGCTAAACGCCTTATTGTCTCACTTTTGAGACGTGTTATTATGTTTAGAATCTAAAAACGTATGCATTAAAATGACATCTAGGTGTTTAGATTCTAAACATGAATGTGTTCATTTAAACGTTCTAAACACTTGTTCTAAACATGTCGCCATCGCGTGAATTTACAGTGGAAGCTTATTTTTGATATAAAAAATACATCGGTCCTCGGACCGCTTGTGTCGCCTGCCGTCGCGGTTAGTGAATGATAGACCTAACATGACATTTGACCTTGATATGTGACCTTTGACCTCATCAACAAATGAGGGATCCCAGGTTGCACCTATGATTCAAGTTTGGTTCCAATTGAACTTCAACTTTTCATATGAGGTCAATTTTACATTTTCAGCCTATTTTACAACTTTACCTCACATGACCTTTGACCTTGGCATGTGACCTTTGACCTCATCAACAAATGAGGGATCAGTTGCACCTATGATTCAAGTTTGGTTCCAATTGAACTTCAACTTTTCATATGAGGTCAATTTTACATTTTCAGCCTATTTTACAACTTTACCTCACATGACCTTTGACCTAGGCATGTGACCTTTGACCTCATCAACAAATGAGGGATCCCATGTTGCACCTATGATTCAAGTTGGTTCCAATTGAACTTCAACTTTTCATATGAGGTCAATTTTACATTTTCAGCCTATTTTACAACTTGACCTCACATGACCTTTGACCTTGGCATGTGACCTTTGACCTCATCAACAAGTGGGGGATGCCATGTTGCACCTGTGACCCAAGTTTGGTTTAAATCCATCAAAGTATGTGGATATTACATGCAAATGTTAACCCTTTTTCACAACAGACATCAACAGACATCATCAACAACAGACAACTACAGTGGACAAAGTGATCCCTATGTGTCTTCCTGCCTTAGGGCAGGCGACACAAAAACCTTTTATTTTTGCTATTTTTTACCAATGATATAGAAAACTTAGTCTAGAAAGTCGTGCTTATTTCTGTCTACTGAAGATAACAAAAGTAGTGCACATGAATTTAAATGTTAGTCGTTACACTGTTGCAAAATATTGTAAATTTTAGAGTACAATATGGACATCCATTCTGCCAACAAAATACGGTACAAAATTACAGTATACTTTTTAAAATAATTGAAAACACATGGAAACACTCGTATGTATTTGGTGAGTTCTATACAGAACTTGGGAATGTGTAGAGAATAAAAAAGCACTGACGACCATACCAACGTAGTAAACCTGTCCATCAATAGACATTTGTTTTACATTGTGTAACTGTAAAATTTACAGTTTGTTGTAAAAATCTACCAAACTCCTTAAAAGTGGTATTTTGTTCGCAGAATGGATGCCCGTATAATACTACAAAATGTACAATTGGTTTTTTTTTCACTGTACTAATCGAATAATTGACAATTCATAAGTATGTATTAAAGGTGCAACGAGAGATTTCATATATCAGGTGTCCCTAAAAATTGAATGTACTAATTTTTGTCCTGCTGTAAAGCTTTCCATCAAAAAATATCCCAATCTGAAAGAATTAAGCTGAGAAATGTTTTTTTGGTACAAAAATTGTGAAATTTCTAATTTCGCATAGGAGCAAATACAAAATTCAGCCTATGTGTTATATTGAAATTATAAGCAAATCAAAATAATTTGTTTTCTCTCTTTTAAGACATATCTGTAGCTAAATACAAAGTAAGAAATCTATCGAGTGTCTAATCTATATGGAATTACTATTATGGCACAATATTTGGGTGCTTCAAAATCTCTCGTTGCACCTTTAATGATGTTTACATTATTTGAATTTTGAATAAGAGCTACAGTTTGAAATTTAGACTTAATAGGCCTAGAAAATTTGCCCCCAAAATATTGCAGTATTTGTTGCATTTCCAAATTACAACCAAACACTGTCATGTCATTTCTGAGCTTTTTACGGTATTTTATTGTAAATTTCACTGTGTTTTTACTGTGTACCTTTCGGTTTTAGTTAGTATGGTATATACAAGTGAATGTATGGTTAACTATTGCATCCTAAGAAACAAAACATAGTCCATTTTAGTCATTGTTGACTAAAATAACAGTGATACCTTATCCAGAATAGAATATTTACGGTTGCTATCTACCTTAGATAGCAACAGATATACTGAAGATTATTTCTCTTCACTCGCTGTTCACAAACAATAGCAAATGTGTTATGCATGACTCCATTTTCACTTGTCGTATTACTAAAGTTATACGTAGTCCAAATTAAGTTATTTCAGCTGCAGCCTTCTTAAAATAACACGTATGAATCGAAAAGAGGCCTACTTATGGTGTCCAAATACATGGTCTGGATTAATTCATTTGTAAAGTGGTGTCTACTTAAGATACAGTGGTCTGAAAAATAAGTGCATTTGTTTCGGAAAGCTACACACCAATGAAATGCAAGGGTGTCTGAGTGAGTATGTACACTGTTTACTTACTGCCAGCCTGTTCCGCTGTTCACTTTTGGCAAGCGAGTTAGCTATATACGCTGAGTTTGACAGATTTTTTTGGTTGACCGGGAAAAAAGTAGCCTGCAACTATGGGGCATGGTTTCCACTGAATATGTAAGGGTTCAAGCCCATATAGCAAGAGTATCGAGAGATGGTGTTGTGCTGATTATCATTTGAAACAAATATGGACGTTGATTTAATCTTTAAATCAAAGTTGCAAATGTCGTTTCTTGGATAAATTAATTGCATACATGTATGTATTAAATTATAGAATTTTACCTTTTTAAAAGTCCAAGAAAGTATTCCCTAATAAATGAACGCAATCTGGCGAACCATTTTGGAAACAACATACGACATAAAGGTTATAGATATTAATTTCATATTGTTATTCTCACATTCCGTGATTGACGTCCATCATAGTTCAAGCGATAACAACACATGATTGCTAAAATATAGATAACAACATATGTTTACTTCATGTTATACAACATAATAATTGCTAATATAGATATTAACATGATTGCTAAGACTATAAATAACCACACATGATTCCAACATACTACATCACGGGTTGTAGATAATAACTTCATATTGTTATCCTCACATTCAGTCCATCATTGACATCCATCATAGTTCAAGCGATAACAACACATGATTGCTAAACTATAGATAACAACATGTTTACTACACGTTATACAACATAATTATGGTTGCTAAACATCACTCTAAAAACAGTGTTTAGAAAGTGAAGGCAAAGTGGTGTTTAGGTGTTTAATGTTTAGCAATTAAACACTTTGTGTTTAGAAATTAAACACATGGTGTTTAGAAATTAAACAGTTGGTGTTTAGAAATTAAACAGTTGGTGTTTAGATATTTGACATGTTTAGAGATTAAACGATTCTAATTTGTTTAATTTCAAAGTGTTTAATTGCTAAACATTAACCCTCTAAACACCACCTTGCCTTCACTTTGTAAACACTGTTTTCACAGTATAACAATAGATAACAACATATGATTGCTTAACTATAAATAACAACATATGATTACAAAACATATGATCGCTAAAAAAATAGAAAACAACCTGTAATGGCACAACTATAGATAACAACATATGATTACTAAACGACAGCTAATAACACGACCGCTAAACAATAGATAACATCAAATGACTCCTGAACTGTAGATAAGATAACGTATGATTGCTAAACTATAGATAACAACATAATGGTTGCTGACCAAATAACATCATATAGATAACAACATATGATTGCTAAACGTTATACATATGATCGATAAATAACAGATACCGCAACAACTGGTTGTTAAACTACAGATAACAACATGTGATTATTAAACGACAGATAACAACACGATCGCTAAAGGTAGATAACAATACGATTAGTAAACTATAGATAACAACATATGAATCCTAATATATATATAACATCATGTGATTGCTAAAGTAACAACATATTAATTGATAACAATAGATAACATCATACAGATAACAGCATATGATTGCTACACTATAAATAGCAGCGTACGATTACTAAATGATAGGTAACAGCATAATGATATTTGCCACACAATAGAGAATACCTATGATGTGAACTATAATAACACATATAAGTGGGTCTAAACTGTATTGAAAATATCCAGTTATAATTGCTAGATGTAATAATTTATGATTTCTATCTATTGCTGAAGCTGATAGTCTGTAAAAGAGCGCTTTGAATGCAGATAGAAATGTTAATGAATCTCATGAAAATAGCAAGATTGCTTGCTTCAAAAAATAATATTCTGTGATTGATGTCCATGTGAAATATAAATCTATATATTGCCATCTTATTGAAGCAATTAACGATTTTGTCAACTGAAAGTTACAGTTTGTGATTGTTACAAACAGGAACTAGTAATCGGAAGCTTTCTACTGAAGATAACAATTTGTGACTGCTCTCTTCAATTGAAAACAGTCTAATAACAGTGAAAAATACCCTAATAACTTGACAATTCGTTAGTTCACTGTTAATGCTGTAATAAATATCCTAATAACTTGTCAATTCGTTAATTCACTGTAAATGCATCCTGTATACATGATCTCAGTATCAATTTTGGTCCAAGCTTGTTTAAAGAATTGCACTGGTAGAATGTTCGCCATACAATTAGTCCAAAATTGACCACAAACATTATAGTTCATAGTAATTCCAGCTTAGGAATAATATTCCAACTTGTTGGTGCTCATGCTATGAGGTTGGAAAAATGTATTTACTCGTAAATTAAGCCAACATTAATTGGCGTTATTGGTTAAGATTGGCGCGTTACCCATGTTACCTGCAGTGTACAGAATATACATTTTACTAAAATAGTTATCTATTAAATGTAATATACTTAACTGGAGCGCTATCTGATGATAATTGCTATATATACTTAAAATAGCTATGGTGCAAAAACAATATTGGTTAAAACAAGCAAAACTATTGTCTTTTGAGTAAAATCTTATTCATAGTTAAACAAATCTTACTCAAAACAGCGTATATTTTACCCAACAATGCGAAAGATTTACTCAATATTGGCTAAGATTTTTCTAAACAGATGGGAGTTGTCCTTTTTTTAAATAAATATTATCGTTGAGTTAACTTTATTTAGAGTGCATTTTAATTATCTATAATCACTCTCCACTGAAAGTAGGCGCTAACTAATACTACATTAAAATACTCGACCCTTTCTGTTGAGAAAAATCTTAGTTCAAATTGAGTATACCTTAGGCATGGTCGGGTTAATATGTTTTGCGTTAGATTTACTCACTTTCGATTAAGATTCAACAGAAAAAAATAGAATGAACATTTTTACAGCGAGATACCTACATATGATTGCCCCTTTTAATGAAAATTTTTACAGTGAGATGCCAACATATGATTGCAATTTACTTAAGACATTGCTATATTTAGTCATATAGAGAGATGCATATACACTATAGTCATCGGATTGGTTCAAAGTGTGTCACAAGATATGACGACTGTCAATCTTTCTTTTAAAAAATGTAAAAAACCTTGAGTCAAATCAGTTAAAGGGATTAGCAGCGATTTGCTAATCCGAAACATCGAAAAAATAATCAAAATTCATATTTTTATATTTTTGTTACTGACATGGATATGTGAACATAACCTGCAAGTGGTTGGCTTGAAATCCGTGTATATTAAAGACAAGGCAGTACTTTTTATCTGATTCTGTAATTTCTATACGTGCGTATCGACTTGAGATTAAAAAAAAGCCTTTCCCGGTGAATATCACAGATTTTCAGCGTGATATTGTGCACCATGATCAATGCATTTTGACCTCAAACACAAACATTATTGATCTTTGTTTATTCTGTACTGGTGTAAACCACAATCAGCTGTTTAGTGCAGATTTTGAGACGCCGTCGCTGTATGTCTATTTGGGGGAGAAGGTATGACAAATTTCCTCATATACTTCCATTTTTTCACTATTTGGTGGTTTGTTTCTACATTAAAGCAGTTATATGGAATTGTACACACTTATCCCTGATTTATATGCATTTCCACATTTTGTCGTTTCTCTCGCATTATCGCTGCTAATCCCTTTAAATCATTGTTTCTCGGTGATTTCGAGCCTCTATATTTTCCATCAACTCTGCGTGCTTCAGGAAAGTAGGTTTACCTTAAAACTAAGATTGTTATGTCATCTAATTCTTTCGTAGAAGTATTGTTGAACGATAATCGAACAGCGTAAAAAGAGATTGCGTAAAAGTTTTAAATAACCGTGGTTGCTAAAAGTACTCTCCAACTTGTGAAATATTTTAAAACAGTTGTTTAAACAGGTATCTTCAGCTGAACAAATCAAGTTTTGAGGTAAAAGTTTTTTAAACGCATTTTTTACAGTGTGCAGGTGTAAACATGTAGGGGAAAATTCACCACATGGAGCATTTGAATGCAGGACTTACTCATACATGATACCGCACAATCAGAATCAACCAAAATTGTAGTTACTCCGTCATGTAAGTCACACAGAATTAAGCAATACAAATCTGTAGACACATGCAGAGTGATGGGTGGGTATTATGGGTTTTATTCCGTTAGATTTAAACGCCACCAAACTCACTTATAGCCCAGTTAACCAGTAATGTTGTAAACTGTTTAGGACTGGTTTATCTTGAAATGGTCGGCCTGACGGTACACACTGGGCAATGTATTGTTGATGGGCCATAACGAATTGCAGGAATGGATTCGCAGGCAAAAAAAGAAGTGGTACATTAGTATGTTAAAACTGGTCTAACACAATAAATCTATGGACAGAATGGCAAATTTGGACATGTTTCCTTTCACATAAAAAAAAAAACTCGTAAGAGGAATACAATATTATCAACGCTATAAGTACAAGCTAAATTCACCAAGGTGACAAATTTGCAACACATTGGTTGATCAGATTGTTTTCTTAGGCACCGAAAAGCCCAGCGCAAGATGCTCGGTCTACGGCTGATAGTGGGCAAATCAAAATGAAAATGAATGAGCGCGGAGTAATAAAGGTCTGAATTTTTTGTCTTAAACAACAATGGCCCACATTTTTTGAAGAGCGCCCCCAATTTTTCAAATAGTTGATTATTTGGCACAGTTACGTTGGTAATTGTCGAGGAAAATATACCTGCGAACGAGGAATGCTAAGCAACTGCGTATTTATCACAAAATAAGCGATTTTGTAATTAGAATTGGGATCCCAGATTGGACTTAACGGCAGAGCTGGAAATGCTACGTTTATGTCCGTCCATGATGAAATAGTGCCACCTAGAGAAGATAACCGCTAGCTTGACTTGCCTGAACCAATAAAACAACTAATGGATGAGCGTAGACACGTACATGGCGCTATTTCCCGGCTATTTCACATTGGAAGGCCGTTTCCAGCAGCCGTTGAATTATTATCGGGATCCCTGTTAATAATTATTCTAATTACAAAATTCCTTCGTTTGTGACACACAGACATTTTCTAGCTTAACCATTCACAGGTATAGTTTACTAGCCAGTTACCAATGCAACCGTGTAAAAATCTAATTTTTTTTTAAAAATTAGGGGCGCTCTTCAAAAAATGTGCTAATATTGCTTTAAAGACACTATCAGTGATTCACCCGAAAGAGTATTTTTTTTAATTTGCAGGAATAGCTTAAAATTGAAGGAAGGAAGGAAGTGAGTAGAATTCTCATATATATTTTTACCGACTGTAGAAATGATACAAAAAGGGGAGAAAAATAGTAGCATTCAAATTATAATCTCCTCCATTCAGTACTTTTCTATAGCGAGTGTCTCTTATGGACAGTGACTAAAATACCACCATTTTTGTCCTTATTATGCTGCTTTTTGATTTACACTTGTTAACCTATACTTGTTACAGACATGAAAAATCTTATTTCAGAAAAGAAATTAGTGGTCTATACATACTTATAGGAGGCCGGAAATTTGATTTCTTTCCTTCCAGGATGTACACAAAAGATACACCAAAATATTGATATAAACTTTTTTTCCGAGTATAATTGAACATAATAAAAAAGTTGCTATAATCTTGGAAGTGCACCCTTAATTCATCTTACGGCCATAGTTTTAATCATCCCAATAACAACCAAGGATTAGATGTCTCTTAATTAAGGTCCGATCATACTTCACTGCACTACAATGCATAACAGCAAAAATGGATGAAAACCATCTCTGGCTCAACGCAGGAGTTCAAATTGCATTGCACTGCTGCTGTGGTTTTTAGTCAAGATGTTTTTATTCCATTTTCACTATATACTGCATTGCAAGTGGATGGACTCTTTTTTGCTATCTACTGAAGAAAGCAATACAATCAGAGAATGCCACGTACTCAAGGTAGCAATTTTCTGAATAGAACAAACTGTATCAAAATGAATTAAGTCGGCGATGTTATGCACCAGTTTAGGCTCAATTGTTTGAATATTTCAAATTATAATAGTTTTATATTCTCTAAACAAAATTTGGTCATGAAAGGGTAATAAAAGAAAGCCTAGGTGGAATATGGCGCAATGGACGTAATAACCAAGAGTTACCATAGAACTATATAGCCTGTGGAGTTACCAGGACTACTTTTACGCGCGGATGAGCAAAAAGGCAAATAATCCCCGCATAAAAGAGCAGATGAGGAAACGTATTGTGACCTAAGAGCAGAGTTCGTTGACGACATCTCAATGTCGCAATTTGATATTCTTTGACTGCTATCTTCTGAAGATAACTTTCTTACAATTATTGTTATTTGCATATCCATGACTGCCATTCTTAGACGATAAGCACTTACAATGCTATCTACTGAAGATAGTAATATGTACATGTAGGTGCTGTCTTCAATATTCACCCGCAGGTCATTGTCAGTGTCGTAACGACCGAAAAAAAGAAAGAGCTCCCTGTCCTTCGAACTACCTTAAGCCACCGGAGTGATCCCTTGAACGGAGCATCCGCGTACAGATATATTGGCTGGTTCGACTTTCACCATTCACTTCCACCATTTCAGTGTTTAGCGACCTATGGCGCCGGCCCGGGAATCGACCGCTTTCTACGGGATATAGACTTGGTTTATATCTAAACGCGCAATATTTTGAATAATGTTATCTAAAGTTACTCAACAAAAAGTAAAGGCCATCTTGATTAAATCGTGCTGAATGGTCATAAACTAGCGTTTGAACGGACCACACTTGATGACAAATTAACGAATTATTTTCCAATCGTCTGATATTAAATCGCAGCCAATTTCCCGAAAAGAAGATGTGCATCAAGTGCCCGTATAAATTAAGATCAAATTAAGAGTTGTTATTGCCGCATACTGCAATATAAGTGATGGGTAACGACGAGTAAAGCAGCCCTATTCACGCTTCACGGCTTTTCTAATGATCGCCAAGTGTCGCTAGCACCAAATAATGACAAGTTTCATGACACGGCGTGGATGAAACCGCAAAAAAACTATAAGATTCCGCAGCGGGACTATGGGGGCCATCCATCAAGTCACTTCTTTAATTTGGCGATAAAATGGCCACCCAAAATGCAGATTTTCTCGCCGATACGCGTGCGTGCCGCGAGGAACTAAAAGGGAAATTACCATCATTCCAATTATGTTTCACGTCCCTGTGACATTAAAAAGAATTAAGATTCTGAAGAGGCCGAGGTAAATAAATCAAGGATGTAAGACGGAGTCATACAAAACCGGTCGTGGACTTTGTTGGGCAACGTGTTCCCAAAATTGCATAATAGCCGCTCATGCTTCCTTTTGTCTTGTCTATAATTCCCGCTTTGAATGCGCGAAGCACGGCAAGAAAAGGATAATGGTTGACTAAAAAAACAGGGTTGTATAACAATTGACTATTGTGCTCAAGAATGAAATATATTCCTTGTGTTATCTTTTTATTAAACCCTGAACACGTTCTTATAGAGCAGGAGTGAATATCATAAGGGCCTTATTTAAGGAATCGTTTACCTCCCACTACAGAAACGGTTGGACACCCTTTGGTAGTTAGTTGGGGACCCTCTACATCAATGCTAGGTAGGTAGTTACTCTCAATTGTGGATTCACTTTTTCAATAGGGGCCAATTTAACTTTCAACAGGGTCAACTTGTAAAAATGCCCCAATCATGTTGAAATGTATGCCATAGTTGTACATCGGAATCATAAGGATTCCAAAAATGTATAGTTTGTACAACCTACGACCATTGGTTTTGGAGTTATAGGGTAAAAATGGTAAAAAGGTCAATCTCAATTTGTACAGGGGTCAACATTAAAAGTTAATCTGATTATATTTTAAATACTTGCAAATTATTGCCTGAGGTAAGAGGACTCCCAAAAAGTATAGTTTTGATGATGTTAAATGTTTACTTACGGAGATAAGGGTCAAAGAAGGTCAATACCAATTGGATTATATTGCCCTATGACCTATTTTGTCGCATAACATGATAACTATACACTGCAGATGGTACAAACTATTCCTTATTTTGACGCATTAAATTAGATGAACAACTTCTATCATTTTTCAACAAAATTGGAGCAACTTCTGATTTTGACCCCTGTACAAATAGAAATTGACCTTTTTTACCATTTTAGCCATTTTTTACCCTATAACTCCAAAACTATTGGTCATAGATGGTACAAACTATATATTTTTGGAATCCTTATGACTAGACGGACAATATGGCATACATTTCAACATTGTTGGAGCATTTTAAAAGTTTTGCCCCTGTGTAAACTTAAATTGGCCCCTATTGAAAAAGTGACACCACAATTTGAGAGTACTACCTACCTAGCGTTGATATATAGGGTCCATACTAACTACCAAAGGTGTCAAACCTTTTCTGTAGTGAGGGGTAAACGATGATGTTTGACCTGGGTCCTAGCTCCTCCACTATTAAGGACAAAACAGAATTTCAGCCGTAGGAAGACATGCTTCTCCCAAAGGCATGCACGAATAGTGAAATTACTGGATTTGATTCAACTATTTTGTAATATGGATGGGTACCGGGTGAGTCGCTTTAGGTATGTTTGGGGAACTTCTTGCAATTAGACCCTTTTTCCTGTTTCCCATCATGCACTATTCGAGGCTTATTTCCAGGTGCGTCATCATCCTCTCCCCAAGCATGAGTTAGAAAATGTGAAAGTAAAACAGACATTCAAGGTACGCCAATGATCAAGAGTGCCACCAATATCCCGGAAGTACCTAGTGCACCTTGGGAAGAAGAGATAAGTATATAACGACAGTTTGAGGGAAATCGCCGCTATGAGATCCGACAGTGTCCTAAAATATTGAAAAGGAAAATAACACAAAGAAGTCAATGCTTATCTTTTAACCCTGCATGGAAAGACAACGGCAGCACGAAGATTTGACAGAAACACTGTTCAATCGGTGTTAGCATTTTACGTTAAAAGGCGGTCAAAGGTGGGGGTCATTAAGTGATATATTTTGAAAACAGGGTCATATGTGGGAGATTGAAATAGTCATATACATTAAAAGCACCGATAAAATAGAAAAATACTGCACGTTAAAACTTTGAAAACGTTGAAATCCTCTGGCCCTGGCAGGGACATTCAACTATAATGGGTCAAAGGTCACGCAGGGGTCATTGGACGTCAATCTGTGTTCACCCCAGATGAGTCTTGCGCCAGTAATTTGTGTTTGGCCGAGTAGGAGTTAACAGGTCAATGTGTACAAGAGTAAGTAGGACACGAACTTGTAAAAAGTAGTGATGAGGATAAGAGAGAAATTACATAGCATTTACGGGGATTAAGAGCGGAAAACGTGCAAATATAGATATGACTTTGGTTTGTATCTCGCATCAGATCCCGCCCTACTAATGTCCTCAGTGCTAGGGAAATCATAATCAAAATTAGATAGGAATGTGGGCAGTACAGCAACTTGTTCCTGGATACGGACGTCGACTCCGACATGTTACGCCGCCGACACAACGGAATCTTGCATGACCAATTTCCTCTCCTGGCTAAAACCGTCGGAGATAAAAGAGCTTATAAGCGATTTTGATCATGAAATCAGAATTGATCGAGTACCCCACCCTCTCCTGGATCTGTTTTCTTGAGTGCCTGATGACAATGTTTAAAAGAAAAAAATCCAAGGGCCATCACCTGTATTTTATCGAGTGGCCCCCAGAGGACGAAGGGCTTTAAAACACCTCTTTACAATTTCTGACATACGACCCTATCGAGCTGCTTGTTATCGCTCAAAGAAATATCATTTGAAATGGCACTATTTTTAACGCGTTAAATGTCGTTGATGATAAAACGACGCAATATCTGTAGGCTGAGGCCATGTATGACACGTCCCTTTTGCTAATTAAATCCCCCAGGTCCGTCCATCACACGGTGTTTTTATAATCCATAATTTTGGTGTTCGACAGGACTGCGTGTGTTGTTGAGCATGTTTGGATGTGTGATAAAAAGCAAAGATTGAAGGCATTGTAAATTGAGAGTGACACATAACATGTATGATTATGCATGTCGTTTCAACTTTGCGTTTTGTGAATACAAACCGAGATATACCATGTTTTAATTGCTCATCGCGCTCTTTTAGCTTTGACAGCATAAATGCTTTGTTTTGGCTAAATTTTCATAAATAATTATGGTTAGTTTATGAATCTTTTGTAATATTTCCCTAATGAAGTCCAAAATAGTACATTTATAATGATTAATCAATCTCGTAATGACCGAATAAAAAGGTCTACACCGCTTATGTCCTCTCCCGCCTCCCTTTCTTCATCTTCTCCATGTTGTTCTTTGAATTTGTTACAAATTGTGTGTTAGTTAAAACCTGTTTAAAAGTGCATGGTGTTAACTTCAAGCAATCTATCCTTCTCTGTCCTTGAAAATTAGGAAATAACAAGTGCTTTCTTTCTTCTTTTTTTAAATTTTTTAGAAAACAGATGTCGTAATTTGTCACTGAAAAAAGTACAAATTTGGTAAAATAATAGTAAGTGAATCACTCTTTTTTTTTGGGGGGGGCAGCATCTGCAAACTGACATATTTTGGATAATAACTCAAAATTTTACACGATTGTCAAAACAATTGATAGTATTTCTTACTTTATAAAAGAGTTTTACAAGATTTATATACTGCCGTAAGATAATTGGCCGTGCCTTTGCTGACGTGAGCAATGGCGGGGATTTCATTTTTTTTGGTTCTATTTTTCTCGCATTCCCTATCTCTTCCGTTAAAAAATATGTTTCCGTTTCCATTTGCTTCCACATGACCTTACCCCTGCTATAATGGTCGCTTCTTCACCGACACTCTAAATTTAAGGGATTTTAAAAATTAATCCTTTAGGATTGTAATTAGGGACCAATTGCCTTAGATGTTGGTCTACTTTTACGGATGTGCGAAACAAGGGGCAGTGGCTGAATTGGGAGTCTGTCATGCAGGTCGACACAAGAAACTTCTTTATGTCTGGACGCTAGAGCTGCTGTCTTTCCATATCAACGCAATTCATGATCAACTTCCATCCCCTGCCAATCTGAAGCTGTGGGGCAAGACCAATCTTGGACTCTGCCAATTATGTCATCATCGTCATTGTACACTGTTCCACATCCTCAATGGTTGTAGCTACTCATTACAAAGCGGAAGATACAACTGGCGCCATGACCAAACACTGAAAGCAATCTAACAGGTCTGGTACCGTACGTCGAAGGAGGCAAATCAGAAAAAAAACCACATCGCACCTGAGAATCAGAATCTGAACTCCATCTCTACAATAGCCTTTCGCACAGCTGATGGTACAATCTATCGAAATCCAGTGTTACCAATGTCTAATACAGAGCCACCCAACATTCTGAACATGCTGAAGAAGGCCAATGACTGGATATTCCTGATAGATGAGGAACACAAACAAATAGTGTTCCCTCCAGAAATCACTGAGACAGATATCACCATCTTTTCTACCAAACAAAGAGAGTGATCATCATAGAGCTAACGGTCCCTATGGAGGAGATATCTAATGCATATGCAAGAAAGAAGTGCAAATACCAAGATCTAGTGGCTGACTGTGAAACAGAGGATGGTCTACATACTGCTTTCCAATAGAAGTATGAAGCAGAGGTTTCTGCAATACATCAGTCAAAAAATGCCTGGCATCCTTGGGCATTCCTAAAGGAAAGCGGAAGGCTGTAACCTATACAGCAGCCAAAATTACACTCAGAGTGAGTTATGTAATCTGGCTCAGCAGAAGCTCAAAGACATTCAGACAGATGGAGCTACAAGCAACTCCAGCAAATATACTCTGAGGGAAGTGGAATGGTTGAGCGTTCACAAAACCACCCGCCAAAGTCTGGTCCAAAGCCCAGAGACCTCAGAACACACTAACATCACTAATCTAGACATACTGCATAAGGTGAATTTTCCCAACTAAGTCACCTTCACAGAGGAAGATATATCAGGAGTGCTTATCTTAAAATGGATTAAACTAGGCTCCGAAGGTGACAGCGCCGGTGTTTCACCAATGAATTATTCCATAATAGATTTGAATTAAAATCCAATATGATTTAATGTTAATGCAATAGAGATTATTTTACCATTAATTTTCTACAATCCTATAAGCATTAACTGAAATTTAGAGTAGACAAGACTTTAAAAAAAAACGAATTTTGACGCTCTTCGAGTATTTTCTACAAGGCACACATTATTTTTTTTTAATCAAATATGTTGTTGATCTGGTCAAAAATTGAGCAAAACTTTGGTACGTGGTCAACTCCATTATGGGGTATACCTTGAATACGTGGAACTAACTTTTGAGATAAAGTATCATCCTAGTTTCCCCAAATGAACTTAATCTGGATCACCATTCTTACCCTATAGGATCACAAATAAAGTTAATTCCTTTGTTATGAGGAAAGTGGTCCCAAAATAATAATTTTCAAAAATCACATCATAAGACATGCATTCTCAAGGTCATATTCTCATCATTTTCAAACATTTGTAGCAATGTAAGATATTTCTCTATTTTTACATCTCCACGGAGCACACGCTTCGGTGCACCATGCATTTATTTGTAACTTGACACATACAAGGGTACATATTTATGTAACAAAACAATCATGAAGTTATTAAATTTGATGCATTTCGCACAGTGAAATACAAGTAACAATTTTTACATACGAAGTAGACCAAGTTAGAAAGAAAAAATGAATTATATGGGTCGTGTGCTCCGTGGAAATGTAAAAAAAAAAAAAAGAAATAGGCAAAAGGCAAATTGAAATTTAGAGTGACCTTTAGCCTAACTTAAAGAACGACAAGGGAAGAATTTATGGAAAAAATCCAATTTTAGTTACAGAATGAAATCGAAGTTCTCAGAGAATATTTGTGAGAAGTGGTATATTGATCGGCAATCAAATTCACGTACACTGGATCCACGTACGTAGAATCGAACCCGGGTAAAAGTAGTTCTTGTTGTACCTCCCGAATATCTCACCTGGAAGGCTTCAAGAGTACACCCTAAAAATATTTTCAACAACGGGGTCAATTTTGACCCCGTTTTGAGTCAACTATATACACCGACTAAAACTGGGGTTAAAATGTTGACCACTTTTGTGGTCAAAACGTGTGAAATGACCCTTTTTGTGGTCATAATTTTGACTCCATTTTTTAGTCGGTGCATAGTTGACTTGGCGTTTTTAGTGTGTACTGAATGGAATTTAGCTCAATTTTGAAATGGGAAAAGTTCAATACAGAAAACCATGAAGTAATTATAATAACTTCATGAGAACACTAATACACACTTTCGATGTATGTTATAATCGAATTATATCAAATTATATAATTTTACAAAATTCCATCAAGGTGTATAGAGTATATTATGCTCTTTGTTTAATTCCTGATCACATCTCGCGACACGTATTTGTTAAAAGCTAATTCAACT
Organism: Ophioderma brevispina; assembly: GCA_023653785.1. Classification (NCBI taxonomy): domain Eukaryota; kingdom Metazoa; phylum Echinodermata; class Ophiuroidea; order Amphilepidida; family Ophiodermatidae; genus Ophioderma; species Ophioderma brevispina. Next base: position 65,263 of record JAMKCH010014412.1, read on the forward strand.
GTAAGTTTCATCGATAATTGTAGGTATTTGTTAGCTTCTTACGATCGGAGTTGCTCTTTAAAGAGAAGACGGCCTCATCATATATAGTTGTAAATTGAGAAGAACGTTATTTAAATTGCACTTCATTATCGCTGAACAATCTACTCCCTAGTGCGCGGCAAACCTCTCATTCTAGCACTCTCATGATATCGCTCGACGCGATGACATCTAGTTAACACAAGAATTTTCCATTAATTTTCATTTTTCTCTGATTGTACCTGGTTAACCCGTCGTAACAATTCCATTAAATATTGAGCAATTATGAAATGGGCATACAGACGCCTTTGCCCTATTAAGTGCAGTACATACCGTAATAAAATCACACCTAATAGACGGCGCTTGATAGGAATCACTGAACAGGGTAATAGAGCCCATTGAAATACCATAACTGAAGAGGCCCATAGCTGATTGAACCCATTATGGTTTCTCCCATGAGACGAGTTTTCATGAAGTTTGCGGGAGGTTTATGTTCAGTTAAGGCTATATAGTTAAGGCGCATTGCGCCTCAAGCACTTGTTCGAACCGTCCCATGATGCCATAGCCAGCGGAAGGATATTAAAGACATAGCCCGGTCACTTTAATGAGACATTTACATGAAATGAAAAGGGAAAATAAATCTGAATTACAACGCAAAGTTCCACATCTGATTAATAAGCATACGCTCAAGAATCTTGTGAAAATGAGACCCCAATGAGTCGTCGGTTTAGGGGCGCTTTGTGAAGATTTCCTCTATCTGCGATATTCCGTGATTTTATGCATATATTCTATCTCTCAAGTACTATCTCTAGGGATAGATAGCTCGTAAATAGAGCAGGTACTGGATTAAGTGCGCCAAATGGCTACGCTTCGCGAGGGCAGTGCTGATAATTTTTCGTTGATGATCAAACTTTTTAGCGGTTAAAGCTCCAGGGAGAATGTTAACTGTGCACTTCTTTCCTCAGCGAGCAACACTCGTATCCTGTTAAGCAACAGATTCCCGGATGCAGATACGTCATTTAGGCGTTTTTTACCTGCCGCACATTGTCGGGCGAGTGACGTGATAACAGAGAGATGACAACGCGGCTGACTTTATCTATCCTGTGCGTTCTCAGTTTCTAAATAAAGTCTTAAATTAAAGGTAAATGATGGTGAAAAACTACAGTCATTATAGTTCAATTGGGCGATTTCACCTTAACCCTCGTCTTACGGGGGGGGAGGTGTTACCCCCCTAGTGAACTTTGTTCCAGTGCGCTAAAGTGCCAAAGCTTGCGTAAAAGCTTCTAGGTAATCATTCTCTCATCCTTTCTGGTCATTTTAGCGAAATATTTGCGAAGGTAGCATCTTCACCGGGGTTAGGGTATGCCGCCAAGGATATTTTAGAGTGCATTTTTGAAAATATTAGGCACAGTATGGCTCTTAAACTCCATGTTTATGTAAAACTAGTCATTTGCCATCATTTAGAGCTGAAACCCGCATGAAAATCCGATATTCCTAACCTTTTTAGCGAAAATTATGAAAACTATATGGAACCCTCAATAAAATAGTTCTTCAAAATATATTGATTCTATAAAAAATCGCTCTTGATAACCATGATGATCTTTGAACCATGATGATCCTTTGCTTAGTTCCTTGAACCACTGAATGCTTAACACACATGCAGGACAATTTCAGAACACATTGAAAACGTTTATTTCGCTTAAACTATACACTGTTAAACGTTGGATAACATTTTACCCACTCCATATCTAACCCTAGTTGTTGAGTACAAATTTTACACAAATTGGGCATGCACTTATTAACCTAAAATGGGGGTAGAAATAACCAATTTGGATGAAATTTAATTAACATCGGATGGGCGAGGTTGAATACAGTACCAGAGGTAAAATCGTGCCCGTGCTATAAAATTTGTCTTTTTGGACAAATCGATTATGATTGGGTAGTCGAACGCTTTGCCGTGTCATTTTTATATGAGCCGCTCAGCCAATCCATTTTAAGAGCCCAACATCCAGTTATGTATTCAAAAATAACTGGCAACCATAATGTATGCCAATGGTCGTTAATGAGGTCGTAGTTTAAATAACTTGACAATATTCACAAGATTGCTTGTTTTTGCAAAAATATCAGTATGTCATATTTCTAAGTTGCCCAATTGACTAATTATAGAGGGAAACATTAAAGGAGCAATGAAATTATAGGTAAGCATACAGAGCACAGCTAGCTACGCATATGAAATGTTTGTTATCTATTCTACTATTTCTTCCCTTCTTTCTTCTTCTTACTCTTCGCTTTTTCCTTCTTTCCTTCGTGTATTCGGTGTGTCATGTAACTATCATTCTTTAGGGCATGCCGCCGTTTACATATTACAGATTATAATTTACCTAGGTTTGGCATTCATGCAGACATGCTTTCGGAAATATCACACGGTTGCTTTGGAGTACCAGACCTTGGCCAAATGGGAGGGGGGGCCGAGGCAGAAGGGTGCCGAGGCATATTCTGGGGGACGACTTGAATTTGGGTTCTTCTCCATAAACATGTACAAACGGGTCAGTTCATTTGGAGGGGGGGCTGGCGGGTGGGGCGGGCCTAATTTCTGCGGCCCCCTGCCCCGCACCCCCCCCCCCCCCCCCCCCCGCTGGTTACGCCCGCTGCACGGTGCCAGAAGCCAATTTTCAAAAAACTCATAAGGTCATCAATATTCTTATCACCGAATCTCGTGAATATTCAAGACGTTTAAAAAGAACTTTTAAAGTTTACTGCATTTCTGCGGCCATTGTAAGCTAATAGTAAGGTTCCGGTTGATGACTTTAACTAAATGTACGGCCTTTAAAACTGCTATGTGATAATCACGGTCTTCAAAATTTAATCAAGGGGGGGTCCGGCCAAAGTTCTTCTACTCAGACTTGTTTTTCTCTATCGACGGTTTATGGTATTGCCGTTTTAAAATAGACTTATCATGACGACACACTTACCAATTTATTCGGCGGGATTCATACTGTAAACATGTTATCACAACCAGGCTTGCCACTAAATGCGTGTTATATGTAGTGATATCGATACAGAAATTCATATAAAATTGATCGATGTTCCCCTTTTACCTCACTCAGTTTCGTGTAAAGTGAGCAGTGAGTTCCGTTTCATCACATTCGCCTGTGGAACGTTAAATAAGCCAAATACGAGACTTTTGAATTACGACTAGCTATGTTCGGATTTCTCTTAAAGTTGCTTTGGTTCATTGTGGCTTGAAATGCGTGCTGGGTAGCTTATATTTTCAAGGAGGTTTCAAAGTTGAATTTTGCTGATATCGCACGCAGAAGGCTACATAAACCGCGTGGTAAAACTGAAGACCTTACACAAATCCATATTACAGTTGGCCAGGGCGAGTTGTCGGGTAAATTAACCATTGTTACCGTATTGTAAAACCCGTACACCAATGCGCAATGAATATAATGTTTTTTTTAATATTGTTAAAATTACCTGATCATGCTAAAATTTGCCGAAGTAGAGCACGCTTGATTAGGAGATACATTATAGAAACCAATTCCCCGTCGACAACCAAGACTCGCAATATGTTGATTTCCTTCAGCAGAGGGTGGAAGGTGGTTGTGAATGAAATAATCTGGATCACCAAAGCTATAAAGCTCGCATACACTTTTTTTGGTAAATCCTGATGGGAAAATTAGTGTTGTCATTTCTTACAAATCGTGGTCGCCCTGCTTGGGGGGTTAACCATAAATATTTATGGCCCCTTTCTGCAAAACTGTGTCAAAACTTTACCAAGCAGTCTATATTTCCAAATAAATGTTAATACTCTTTTAGCTTGACTAACTCTTTAACGGTTGTAGAGCATATCAGTTTTGTTACCAATCTATGCTGCTAACAACAAGAAGTCAGTGGGGCTTTTGAGATGGCTGCCACGAAATGGACCCTATGGAGGTCAAATCGAAGCCAGATCTAAGGGACTATGTTGATTTGGACTCATTTGAATGCATTTTCTCTAGTACAGCTAGAAGGACCCTCGTCCCCCTTGTGTTCATTTCCCTGTGACCTAGGCCACTGAGCGCGACATAAGGGCGGGGAGTGAGGTCACAGGGGAATGAACGGGGGGGGGGACTAGGGTCCTTATAGATGGACTAAATTTTCTTTGCTGACTACGAGTCATCAAACGACCACCGCAGTGGCATACTGAAATTTGTTCAGGTGGCGTGTTCAAAGTGGACGAATTTGATATTAAAACTATACAAATATCAGATCAGTGAAAATATTAGAATATCAATTATTCCATACTGTTATTTTGGACGTGAAGAAATAAAACCTTGGAAGCTACTCGTCCTTCTGATAATGTTAAGCCGTCAGTTTGGGTTTCGATTTGAGAAGAGTAGGGTGAATGAAAAACACTGATTACCTCAATCAATCAATCAATCAATCAACAATCAATCAATCAATTGTCCCATTCGACCCTACCTATACTCGAAGGGATCTGGTTTCAATCACTTCGTTTGGTCATTTGTTTAAAATTTGGCTGCAAACAACATGATGCCTTCAGTTAAAATTGTTGTACAAACCCAGGCGAGGTTGCAGTTGATTTCGCATATCAGGTGTCCCTAAAAATGGAAAAAACGTGATTTTTGAACTATGTAAGCTCTCCATCAAAATATTAAAACATGGAAGGATGAAGATGGAATGAATTCGTTGGTACAAACAATTTTGAAATTTATGATTTATTATTTAGCAACGAATTTCAACGCAAATGGGAAAGGGGACTCGCTTAAGAAACCGAGAGGATTCGGGATCGTGCTGAGAACACCATTTTTGTATCGATATAGGCAAACCAAAATCACCTTTTGTTTTCACTTTTAAGACATTTCTGTAACCAAGTAAGAAATCTATATCGAGTGTCTATCTATTATGAAATTACTACTGCCTTGAATCTCTCGTTGCACCTTTAACCTTCGTCTTACCACCCTCTTGTGAACTTCCTGCAATGCGGTAAAATGCCAAAAGCTGTCGTAAAACCTTAAAGGTATTCATTTTCTCATCCTTTCCGGTCACTTTAGCGAAGAAAATGTGAAGGTAGCACCTTCACCAGGGTTAGGGTGGTATATGCCGCAAAAGTCGAAGGTTGGGGGTGGTTGCCACGTAAGAAAAATTAAGGGTACAGTTTGAAAATATTCTGCACATATATGGTTCTAAAAGTCTCTGTTTATGATGTAACGTGTCAATTGTCATCATTTAGAGCTGCAAACAGCATGGAAATGCGACATTCCTACCTTTTTAGCACAAAAGGCCTAATTTTCGCCTATTTTCAGGTAGGTAAGGACCTCGGTTATACGAGGTGCTACAAACAAGTGATGCCCTAGAGTTGAGACGTACAAATAAAAAGGCGAGACCCTGCAGTTAAAAACTGCCTCCCAGCCCAACCCATCCTAATAGACCAAGCCAACTTATTCCAACCCAACTTTACCCAATCAACAAACCAATTGAACCAAACCAAGGCAATCCTAACTCAAACCAGCCAAACTCAAACAAACAAACAAACAAAACCCAACCCACACATAACAAAAAAGCCAAAGAACAACACCAAAAACAATAAATTAATAATGTCGACACTGATGTCCAGAATACCAGCAGACAAATTGAAACTTGTCGAATACCACAGGTGTTGCGCTATCTTCATAAGATAGCAGAAATTGAGGAACTTGTTCGACAGAGGTGATATATACTATATAGCAGCCTATAACAATTACAAGAATAAAATATTTTAATCGTAATATTATTAGTATATTAAATTATGGAGTAATTTCGTTCGTGGTTTGTATGTGTCTTTTATTTTAGCCTTCATTGCTGGAGCCATTTTAGTGACAGTTTTTCGCCAAAAATATAACTTCGCTAATTTGTTCGCTGTCATTGTCACTCTGATAAATTGATAATTTGAATCCCAAATTTCCTGAGCTTTGATCCGTGTCAACTTCCCCCTTTTTTATGTTCTGTTGCAAGAAGCATATACTTGTTGTTTTATTCTTAACTGGTTTGATAAAATATATATCTCAACTGCATAAAGTCAATAGGTGAATTCATATTTTGCTCTTCATGTTAATAAGAAAGCAAGATCAGTTCTGTATCGTTTCGAGAACAGGTCTTTGAAACTTGGAGTTCTGGACGTGAAGGCCCGACAGGTGGTTAGTCCAAATCGACAGATTGAAAAAAAAATCATGTGGGGGAAAAAGACGGTAGTCCGAACCTTCTGGTCTCCCCCTATCTGCCTATGATAGCAAATATACACGACAAGATTAGAATCGGGGTCGGGTAACCGTCAAAACAATTCTATTGTTTTTGCTATAGGATACTATATGGAAATTGTAAAATCAACTTCCGTGTTTGCCACCCGACTTGCACTATCATTACGAAAATCTTACTAACGATTTATATTTTCCACGAAATTAGTGTAATTTGGATGAAAGTCAATGTTGATCTACTGAATATAGATATCACTGTATAGTATATAAAAGAAAAATAGTCTCATTACCATACGAACAATATTTCATTTGTAATTCTTAAAATAATGATTGACATCAATCTATATAAGATATTACTTACTGACCGCTTTGCGAAGTGTACTTAAAAGGTTAAACACTGTCTCTCTTAACAGATTAAAAAACAAATGATTAGTGATTTTTGTTTTTCCTTGATGAATTAATTGGTGCATCTGTTTAATTTCAGACGTTAGATTTTCCACACTATTATTTTAATAGATCGGACAAAACACAGACAGCACTCAACGTTATTTTCATAACCTTGTTGATTATTACAATCGCTTAGTCAAAATTCATCTTCACGCTGCAGTAAAAACAATTTTGCTGGTCAATTGTAAGTTTATAAACAAAAGGAGTCAATCTTGCTCATAACCTATACTGCATGATGCATGCATTTCGGACAACAACAACAACGAGTGATTTAGACCCAATCTGACGAGCCATCCTGTCAACGATTAACCGAAAATGGCTTCCACCAGAAGACTAGATAAAATTACACCAAATTGAAAGCACTGAAAGAATTATTTATACAATACACGTTACAAGTGCATAATTAGATCCCGGGATGCTTATGCTGCTAGGTGCTGGAGGCGCTATGTTTTGAAAGCAGACTTAAGAAGCAGTGTTAGATTTCCAAAACCGAGGATCAGACGCAAAATAGAATCTACGCAAAGTTCGTGTCCTCTGGTAATAAACGTGAGACTCGCTCATACGCAGACTTCAAATTCGTTCAGCTTGATTTGTTTCCATCAAAACCAATTCAGAAACAATTGTAAACTATATTGCTCGATCAAATAGATCGGTATTGTGTTTTATCAAAGGAGAGGCCCACAGGACTAAACTGTTACTTTGTATTTATTTCAAAAACTTGATCTCCTTTTTAGAGCAAGTCATCTTAACTTATACTATTAAAAATAGTAGAGAATGAAAACCAGGCTATATAGAAAACTGACGCACTCGGTTGACCTCAAAAGATATTTTCTGCAAGTGTATAGTTTCCCTTACACTATATAACGTCCTTATTCTTGCAACGAAAAGTTCAATTTTTGGTCTCAAAACCGTCTCCAAATTTACCGAATTATTTGAGTCAAGGTGAAACGAGATTTGAGGCTAATTTCTGAAACTTGATCAAAACTTACTGTAAAGTTATCTGATTATGATTCCAAGTTGAGCTATACATAAAAGTATCAATCCATATATACATAGTTTATACTAAACAGGTACCATATATTTTCAATATTGACTGTATATTAAATTTGAACAAACATGATAAAAAGGTCAGCCCCCTTCAGAAATTTTATCAATTTCATTAGAAGTGTACTATGCTTTACTTGTATATGGTATACTCAAACTATAGCAAAGTAGTTTTAAGATACAATATTAAAACATTGAAAGCGATCACTTTGCTAACTCAAAGGCACATTTACTACGAACTAGATTAAGTGATCACAAAACGATACCCATTATTAGAGCGGTTTAGATGCTATATGCGCGAGGCTGTCACGTGGAATTCTTTTGTTGGATGGATCCAACGAACGAATCCCACGTTTCGCGTACAAGTATACCAAAATTACGTATAACATCTAAACCTCCCTATACATTTGCTGATTAACGTTCTTCACCTTGCAGGCGACTTAGTCTCTCGGAGCCCATTTTCCTTTAAAAATCAAAATTGTGCACTTTCATGACACATTCGGATTCAGCCAGCATGCAAAGTGCGTTCAAATGAGTCCAAACAAGCCTAGTCATTAGGTCAGTGGCTTTTGAGATGGCTTGTCAATGACATGCATGAAGCCACTGATTTATGTACAATATCTTATAAAATATAGGGCTACTATAGGATTAAGATTGGATTTAACTGACCCCAACCCAAAACATTGGAGCAATTTCTATACCCCAAACACCACCGCGCAGCTGCCAAGCACACTCTTTTACCAAGGGGGCGCAATCTTGGAATATAAACGCAAATTACCCCTAAAAGCGCCTCGTCATGAAAACTACTTATATGCTCATTTATGAACACATAGCCTCGTCGAATCCTGTATATTGCTATGGGCCAGCCTCTCTTCACTTTCAGTCAAACCATCGTTGACTTCCATCGCGTCTTGATGCCCTCGTCAACAGGATAGAGACGCCCCAAGAAACCTCGTGCCACTTGAGTTTCACATGCCGCCTAGCGCTCTGACTGGCTTTGCATGCGCAGCTTATTTTTCAAGATTGCTGCGCTATACGTGTACTTATAGCCCCAAAAGATGGACGAGTTGATACTGGATCGATTTCTTTCTTTCTTTTTTTTGTCCTAAATTTACGAAAATATTAACTCTTCTCCACAGAGTTAACCAAATAGTAATGTACAAATATGTAAATGTTTAATCAAACATTCAAGAGTTGTAATATTAAACCGTTTGGTTCGATTAATTACATGTGTATTTATTACCAGTATTATTAGTATTACAAAATTTTCCCCTATCTCCCAACCACATAAATAAAAGATAAGAAATCATAAGACCATACGCTTCGGCATTAAAAAACACACAATATTTGCTTGGACTTTTATGCAAGATGCAAGATTATGTTATTTTAATAAAAAAACACTTGAAAAAGTCCATTGGGCCACATTTTCCGATTGAGTTGAAAAGAACATTACAGCTCTGTACGATACTCGTAGGTCAATACACACTCAACTAACCAAATGAAGCAGGCTCTGGCGTAATGCAAACTTATAAAAAGCTCTCAATTGTAATATCCATGCCAATATAAGTAAAATTTGAATCTTGATCTTACAATTTATTATCTATTTATTAAAAATAGAATTCATCAGTCCCCTTCATTGACACAAATGTATTACACATGTCGAGTTTGCAAAGCCGATTATCATTGGCAATAAAAGTGATGTAATTGCCTTTCCCCACTGCAAATACTGCAAATTGAAAAGGTCCGAATTGATGAAACCATCACTTTAAGGGTGTCTCCCGAACGATTTGAGAAAATTTATATTGGTATAGATGATGTGACATTTGTTTATGTTTATGGCGCCCCCTGTTGGTGTAAGAGAGAAACTGGCAGGCAAAAGCACCTATACTTTGCATGGGGAAATTCTGTTTTTTGCTGTAACTTTTGTTTCGAATTAAATAGGGCCTAATACTAACTTTCTTATCAAGCATAATAAGCTAATGCTACCAGCTGCATTTTGTGACCAATTTAGATCAGGAAAGATTCTGCAAGTAATTTATAACCAGATTTTATGTGGTCTGTCACAGAAACCGTGTAATATTTTGCCCGCCAGAAAACAACAGAGGGCGTCCTGAATGTCAACAAGTGACGTCATAGGTCACATCATCTATAGGCCTACCTAAACGCGAGTTCAAACACTTCGTATACTTGAACAACTCTCGTATTCTTTATTGCAATCTCACTTTATTGAATGCTGGTATGTAAATGATTGAATTTTGATATGGGAAAATACTAACATTTATGCAGTTAAATTATGTAAACTTCGAAAAGAGACCCTAGAGTTATATGAAGCCGTGCTACAAAGTCATTACCCTTATTCCTAGATAGTATTCATACAGTCTGCGCAGATTTAATACTAACCAAATGGACTTGGGCATTAGTAATGGGTGGTGTTTAATGAGTAATTTTAATAGGTGTTTGACAAAAATCGATGGCGTGCAACAAACACCCAACATCACATAAAAAACACCACATCCACGCCACTACATGGCACCGCCGTCGCCGCCATGCACTGCAACCAGCACCACCACAAACAACAACCACAACAACAACAACCACAACAACAACATAAACAGCAACATAAACGACAACATAAACAACATAGACAAGAACATAAACAACATAAACATCAACATAAACAACAACATAAACAACATAAACAACAACATAAACAACAAAAACATAACAACTAACATAAATAACAACATAAACAACAACATAAACAACATAAACAACATAACCAACAACATAAACAACTTAAACAACAACAACAACATAAACAACAGCATAAACAATAACAACATTAACAACAACAACATAAATATACACGCGCGTAGATACTGTTTTATGATCTGGTATATTCGGGGTGGTATTCCGAACATCCTGCTGCACACCCCTATCGAAACAATTTGTGAGATCTCATCATCTCCCTATAATATTTATTCTATGTTGTCACTAAGCTGACAACGCGTTATGAAACTTTAATTCTTCTATCTGTTGTTTTCATTACGCGATAGTATAGCGCTCCGTGCATGTGATTACTATATCGGCTTGCGATAATCGCATCTATCTTTTAGAGATATCGCATGTACTTTTGGGCCCAATATTTGAGGTTGGCCCCAGGTTGGCGCACTCGACCAAGTCATAAGTTTTTTTAAAATAATTTTGATTACCTGTACTTAGGTTTGATAGAAAGAGGAGAAAGAAACAGTGGTCCACCAAACCCCTCCATTCTTGGAAAGAATCACTTGTACAAAGTATACAGTGAAATAGTATAAAATACAGACTTAGAAACTATGTATGACACCTTAATTGTACAGGTTTTTTTGTAATATGACAAAAAACACGATCTAAACTTACAAAACAAAACAGGACTAAGGACGACAAACAAGAACCCGGGACAAGAACTCACGCACACTCATGCATACCATTACCAAAATCCCTCACACAACATACACAACTCACAAAGATGATTTCCATAATACATGTAAAAGATACACGGTGCCATGGTATACATAAATTAAAGCAATAATGGCACATTTTTTTAAGAGTGCCCCCAATTTTCAAAATTTGATATTTTGGCACAGTTACGTTGGTGATTGTCTAAGAAACTATACCTGCGAACGAGAATGCTAAAAAATGCGTATTTATCATTGTCAGGTTGATAGGACATAGCTGAATATATTTATTAAATAAGATTTGATTTTTACTTTTCCAAGGCAGACTACCTAACCTGGCAGAGTTAGCCAGTAGATCTATATTTTCTTTTACAACAGTAGGTATTGTGAGTTACCAGAGCATGACCAATCAACCCAGTTGGGTTTGTACTGAATGGATTGTATGGAATGCAGTGAGCACCTGTTAATCCATAATCCTTTCTAGGTGCTCTGAGCTGGGTAACTTCACTTGCTCTCTAGATCTCAAGCAGTGCACAGGGTTTGCTAACTTGTGGCGATATAAAAATTTGTAGGCGTGTCAACTTTGCCGGCGCATCAGAACACATGCTAACTAAATGTGTTTAGCTGGGTGTGGGGCAATTAGGTGTTTTGTTTTTTTTTTTTTTTTTTTTATACACAACTCACAAAGATGATTTCCATATACATGTAAAAGATACACGGTGCCATGGTATACATAAATTAAAGCAATAATGGCACATTTTTTGAAGAGTGCCCCCAATTTTCAAAATTTGATATTTTGGCACAGTTACGTTGGTGATTGTCTAGGAAACTATACCTGCGAACGAGAATGCTAAAAAATGCGTATTTATCATAAATTAAGCGATTTTGTAATTAGAATTTGGATCCCAGATTGGACTTATATTAACGGCAGAGCTGGAAATGCTACGTTTATGTCGGTCCATGATGAATTAGTGCCACCTCGAGAAAAAAACCTCTAACTTGATTTGCCTGAACTAATAATGGATGAGCGTAGACACGTACATAGCGCTATTTCCCGGCTATTTCACATTGGAAGGCCGTTTCCAGCAGCCGTTGAATTATTATCGGGGACCCCGATAATAATAAATTATTCTAATTACAAAATTCCTTCGTTTGTGAGACACAGACATTTTCGAGCTTAACCATTCACAGGTATGGTTTACTAGCCAGTTATCAATGCAACCGTGTAAAAATCTCAATTTTTTGAAAAATTGGGGGCGCTCTTCAAAAAAAAAATGTGCTAATATTGCTTTAACACAAAGAAAAAAATGTTTGGAAACATTAAGCATAATCAGGTTTCAAGATCAAGGGTCCATTTTTTAAAATGCTGCCTAAACTTCCCTTTAATTTCAGCAATTTTATATTCACTATTTCTTTTAATTTTGACTAAATTTAAAAAAGCAACAAAATTCGGATTTAATTGTTGGAATTTACATCTGTGAATATAAAATTTCAAACACACAAAAAAAGAAAATTGATACAGCTGTTATGCTCGGGTAAATCTGTCTCAAAATTTGAGAAAATGACGGAATCCCCTGAAACACTATTAATCAAAAAAATCAGATCACATTCACAAAAAAATATGAAGAATGGTTTCAGGAAATTTATTACAAAAGTAACAATTAGGTGAATTGGTTCTACCAATTTTATGGAGAAATTGATTGGTGCATATTGCTCGATGGAAAAGCTTAAAATAAAACGAACGTAACTGGGTTTCAATAGTGCCATTTGAAGTTAGCATTATGAATTTGATTCCACTCCAATTCCTCAATGACATCTAGAGAATCAGCCCATTTATTTTCAACCTCAAGTCATAAGTTGATATTTCTTTACAGATTGTATCTTCAAGAGTATTGGAAAATTATGGCACATAACTAATACCTACACTGGCCCTATTCTTTGCACTTGTGTCGGATGTTGTGAGAGGAGATAATTATCTACAGCTACCATAGTATATTCACTACAGGATTACAT
>JAMKCH010014413.1:0-45228 GCA_023653785.1 Ophioderma brevispina
GAAAAATAAACATAACAATAACAGCAATAAAATAAAATATTAATTTTGATTTGACAACCCCAACTATTATTTTATTAGATGCGCATGATCACAGTACCTTTTGTTTTGTGAATTGTGCAACAGATATCATCGACAAAAAAAGTAATAAAAATCTGTTATTTCTCATGGTGCGATTTCGTGTTATGTGTCACAATGCCCTATGCTAATGTGTTCCAACGTCTGTTTAATACCAATTTCATGCAGACGACCGAATCGCCAGCGTAAAATTAAGTACATATTCAATACTTCCGTTTTGGGTAAGTTGCGGGTAAAGAATATGGATCACAAAGTCCGCCAATAATAGTCACATTATGTAAAATAAGCATGCTTCCTATGGGATTCCTGTATGAAAGTAATCATAGTCCGGCAGGTATCATAGTCCGGGCTCCATAGACGACAACGGAATGAAGCGTGAAACTATTGTTGCGTGAAGAGTCAACTGAATCGATTGCCCTATTGTTCACCATTGTTCCAGGACTATATCTCCTGCCACACATTTTATTGATTTTATTGCTTAGTTTCCTCTTCCATTCTATTAAAATGTTTGGTTTGGTTTTTATTGTTGTTTTCATGTCATGGAAGTTTGTGTCAGATAATTTGCATGTGTACCTTAAGAACGTGGCCAATAGCTTTGGGTTAATCACTTTGGATCGTTCGTCTTGGAAAAGGAGGCGAATAACTTCACTGGCGAAACTTCCAATCACCAATGTAGTACTGATAGTGAAAAATCCATACCACATGAATGACAACTGAAACAACAAAATAAATAAAGTGAAAAAAAATGGCGAATGAATATGTGCAAAATTTCTAAGTAATACGTTTACTGACATGTATTTGTCCCGAAACACATACACTAAAACGCATAGTACTATGCGTTTTATGGGCCTCTGTTGATGTGTTTACTCATTGTAATAGTAAAGTTTTGTTTCAAACAACTGACTAACCTATTCAGAAAAAAATTACTTCGATGAATAATCTATATAATGCTTTATCCGTTGACAAACTTGAAGGAAAAAAATATGTAAGTCTATTGTTTTCGAACACTGAGACGGTTACAGCTGATGGTATACAAACGTTTATTTTGATGGTACTTTAACAATTCAATATGGTATACATGTATTATAGTTTATCCGTTGCAAACGTTTAGGGGAAACAATAGGTATTTGTGTAAAAGCAGATGACTTTTATAGCTGACAGTTTACAATTACTTAATCTAATTGCACTCAAACAGTTGAACCGTGGCAAATTTTAGAGTATTTGCCTCGACTCTATATCATTTTAGCATATCTGGGAAATGACAAATTCGAAGATTGCAATACTAATGGACAAATCCCTCTAAGGGTAGGCCCATAATGAAATGCCGTTTACAACTCTTCCCATATTGCGCAGAAAAGTTGTGGATATCAAGATATTGTAGAGATAGTTTCAAATTATCCGAATTGGAGAATAAACATCCACCCACCAACCAACACACACACCACCCTCACCCACCGTTGAGACACACATATATATATAAGCTTTGATGTGCACGATTAATTCCCTACTGCAGAAGATACAAACCTTATATAATGGGAATGCTTCATCAAGGTTACCGGAGTTAACATTGGTTCCTATAGTAATCCATATTCCTAGTGTGGAGCCTGCTAACACGCCAATCAAAGTACCCCTGTATTGAAATTTTAAAAATTTATATCAACGATGGTTGTTGTGATGGTGGTGGTGTATGGGGCGTTTTAATGTTGGCCCGTAATGTGGACTTAAGAATTTTTAAAACTGGGGTTCATGTTATTCTTGCAAGGTTTTCATTTCAATGATCAAATGTACAAAGGAGGTTTACCCGTCGTTATATTATAATGACATTGACGGTGACGGTAGCGATGGTATTACGTTATAGAAGCGTACCTAGCATTTGCCCTCTTCCATAGCATACCCAACGAGAACGCACCAACCAAAGGACCTCCAACTGCACCAAAGACTGAATAAGCCATAGACACAAGCGAGCCCATCTCAGTGCATAGGAAAGCCATGCCAACAGCAATAACACCAAATACCGCAGCTATGGGAGACAAACAAATAAACGACAATCAAAAGCGACAAACGTTTCACCAGAGGATGAAAAAAAGATAATATTAACATTAATTAACAAGTATAGGAAAAGGGAAGCAAAAAGACACAGAGGTAAGGAAGACAAAGAAGAAACAGAAAAGCTGGACAAATCAACTGATACATCTGAGCTTTGTCTGTTGCAATGAGTTCAAACCGATTATCAGAAGTACAATGTTAAATAAAATGGCACCTGATTTATTTAAGGGTGAGGTAACTGATATCAACAGGAGCAGTAGTAGGGGGTTTTCTCCCCACTAATGGGGGTGGCCGGATTCACCTCACATTCACAGCAATACTGCTGCGTGAGGATTGAATTATTGGAGCACAAGATAAGGACCGGATCTGCGGAACAATGTGCTAGGGATGGCCGCCATTAGATCTCCTATTGAAGCGACGCCCTTGAAGGTTTGATTCTGTCTTAACAGTGTTCTACTCAGGGTAACCACTACTCTCCACATTCGGATTTGTTAGCGCCGACAACCGGTTGTAAAATGGTATTGGCTTGGTCCGGCCACCTTTGGTTTTACTTTTAAGATTTTTATTTTTTTTATTTTTGGTGCAAAAATTGTGGATTAATTGATACTAACATGATAAAATCACTACATATGAGCAAAAAGTATGATTGCCTTGAAATGCTTGAACATCCAGGGGCGACATGCTTTATATCTACAATTCTATTTGATTGGGCACTGTAACGTTTTCAAGTGTAGTCGTTAAGTGTTAAGTAGTGTGTTATACAAACCAACTGACTTTTACCGAAAAAAAACTGCTCTCGTATTTGTGAGCAATGTGTCGTTCTTTTCCCTCAAAGTGTCGTCATTTCTCACATCTTCGAGACTACCTCGTGATTTGATTGGTATTTGAGTCTATGTCGCATTGCCCTAAGTGGTCTTACAAGGTCAATCAAAGTGACAGTACCATGGCTGATTCCTGACCGATACTGTGTTGCGGTGAACCAAGTAAGAACGGCATTAGTGTTTGAGAATATCTAGTTTTGTATTTGCTTTCTCCCTTCACCAAGAAATCAAACGTTATTTATATCCTCACAAAATTCAACTTTATATCGTTTTTATGGATATGGTACCATATTAATCTAACCTTTAGATTTGAATTCATGCTCGTGAGTTTCAAGACTTAGTTAGTTACCGGTTTTAACTCTATGTAATTGCTTTTTGTTAAGCAAGATTAAAAATCAACAATGTTTGCCTATGTTTTATAGATTATAAAAACTAGATAGCTATTAGTGGCTTCAGATTGAAAACCCAGGATTATATATGTGATATATAAAGGACAATTCTAATTTTTCCCGTATTGAGGATGAGAAGCGGGGGGCAACGGTCACGATGGTGCCTTTTTTCTTTTAAGGATCCCCTTCCGTGTGTAATTCGCCTGGCGTCCCTTTTCCGACCTACGGTCTAACAGAGCGCAAGTACTTGGCTCTGTGCCTGCCTAGCCTGGGGTGAGATCATTATACCGTTGTTCCGGTCTCACCAGCCTGTGGTGACGAATGTAGTGCTTTTTACCTTATGGGATTCCCATGCCACTCGACGTTTTTTGGGTGTCCAGTCTCGTGTCGGTTCGATCCATAGCTAGCTGGACCCAGTCCTTTTTTGTGTTCGTGCATTCGTCACCTCTGGAAACCCTCCCTCCCGTTAGAGGAGTGGTCCGGCCACCTCTTCCCTCCTCTTTTGAGTTCCACGGGTTATATCGAAGGTTCTCAGAGTCGAAGCCCGACTTGACGGCAGCCGCCTCTCTTATGTTCTCCCTCTGCTTTCCCGCAACGTGGTCGGAGAATATTTCTTGGTTGGACAGCTTGCATTTCTGTTCGTTTGTGTGCACCGGTTCGGTTCTTCTCGCTGCCAGTAGTATTTGAGACGGTTCGCCGTCGTGGTTGACCCGGAGGGCCCTGTTATGGATGGTGACTTGACTTGTATCCGTAAACTGTGCGTGAGTGGATAGTTAGTCTCGTGCAGCCCTCGCCACTCGTCTCGAGTGGTCCCTAATACGGGGGGGCGTCGGTAGCTGCCGTGATCTTGAACTCTACTTTCTCTCGGTTGATGTGGCGTATTTGCGTAGGCGGTTGTTGGAGCCCTCGTTGAGTCTTTGTCTATGTTGTCCGTCGTTGTTTGGTTTGGTTGGTGCGCTGTCTCCTGTGTCTGGGTGGGCCTTTTCCCATGCCAGGCATGACGATTAAAAAGGGATGGGAAATATTTTTTAAAAGCATTAATATGTAAGAAGATATTTTCTTTGGCAATATTAAATGTTACCACTACCAACCGGAGGTCTCTTTGGGACAAATACTTTTCCGTACATTCTTAGCCATTTTAATAGAGGACGTACCAAAACAGTGCAGGGAGCGGCTAGTCGTACTTGTTAGCTATTTACGTACTAGTACGTACATTACGGAACCAAAGATTATAAGAAATATGTCGAAGGAATTTGACAAAAACCGATCGGGGATTCTCAGTTTGATGGAGAAGGATCCAAATTGTCAGCACCGATGAGCCAAACAAACATTATAAAAAAATTCTATGTGTCAAAATTTTGATTCCGTGTCGAAATTTATTATTGGAAAAGAATGCATGATGGAAGCGTAATATCAATTTTTTTAAGTAATTTAAGATCTTTTATTTGATAAAAAAGTATCAAAAATCCGCACATACATTTTGTTTTGGATAAAGCTTTTGTAAAACTCATGTGTGAAGATGAGCAGGCTTCAGAACTGTAAAAAATAAAACTGTCACGGGGTGAAATGTTAAAAAATAATGTATTTCTTTAAAAGGCTTGCATGGCATTGTGGGAAAATTATGTAAGTATGTACGTAAGCGTGGCCTAGCGGTTAGGGGTGCTTGCCTCTGGCGCTAAATTTTACCATCAAAATTCCAGGGTTCGAATCTCGGTGGAGTCGGGGGCACTGATGGGATTTATTGAGGGTTACTATCCAATCTCTTGGATTTGAGTCTGTATATCCATGCTATTGTTGATTTAATACGACTACCGCTTCCTCCATGGTTGCTCTTGGAATGGGCCTAAAGGATCATGAAATGCATCTACGTCCTTCGGGGGGAGTTAGAGCCGTCGGTCCCGTGTTACAGAGGGAGTCAAACTGTACACGTGTAATCGCAGTCGATGCGAAATAAGAGTAGGGTGCTAACCGCCCTGATCTGTTCCCATCCGGCTCCCAGCGGCTAATATGTGGCGGGCCATATTAGGAGTCGTCGTATCATATGGATTACAACGCGGCCCCCGTATCAGAACTGCTTGAACAAATGCATGGACAAACTACCACTAAAGCCGATTACCAATGACGTGTGGATACGAGGCAAACAAACAGAACGTAGGTAGTACTTGTAGGATACGTACTTGTACGCCTTCGTCTGCCAGACTGCATAATTATGAAAAGCTTTCAATAAAAACATACATGACAGAAAAGGAAAGAAATGAGGGAGGGATATACAAAGCACTTGAGGGTGCAACCTTTGCCGTGCCGCCTCTCGCCAACGTGCAGAATTTAGAAAGAGGTATACGAGTAAGTTGCCAATTATGTATAGCCGTATACGTAAGGGATTGACCCCTGGATAGAAGAGTCATCCTAGTCCCGTTTGACATGTTGAGCCATAGTCCCGGTGTGAAAGTTAATTATAGCGTAAGCGGGAGCCACAATCCGGGTCCATCAGACGACAGGGTAATAAAGCGTGACCGATGTTGCGGAGAGTCAACTGAATCGAGTGCCTATTATTATAGCCGTTGTTAGCCGGACTAGGGGTCGGCGGACTCGTTATAAGTTCACTCGTACACCGGCTTCAATATATATAGCATGACAAGAAATAAAGCGTGAAACTAATTTTTTTTTAATGTTGCGTGAAGAGTGAACCGGATTGAGTGCACTATTCTTCACGTTGATGGTGGACTAAATGAGTTTCGGGATGAGCTATAGTGATCTCCTGCCACACAGACAAGCTAATAGTGGATAAATAACCGGTTTAATATGCATTGGCTATTTTATAAGCGAATGTGACAGTGTGGTTAGTAGTTCGCAGTCTAAAAATAAGAGCGCAATAAAGATAAACGGCAATTTTGTATACAACACAGGGTTAAAACAATATAAAGCTCAGTTGTGAGACGTTTCAAAGAATTGAGTGGATATCCCTCGTAAGAATTGAGAAATCTTGAGTTTTTAGGTTGAATAGATTTGGTCGTTTTGGGAAGTTATGTTGTTAGAAATCAATGTAAACTTCCAGACGGAATGACAGTAAAAATACGTAATTTGTAATATACAATCTTTCCTTGATTTTGACACGTAGAAAAATAGCCATTTTCCAGGAGTAATAAAAAGCGCAAGAAAGACATTATTAAATAGTATTTTAACACTTGTGTAAAGATTCCGGTTCATAAAGTTACTTGGATACGCTTAGTACCGTAATTTCTAAGACTCTTTAAAGCAGTCAAAAATATACCTTCTAGTATCATTTTACAAGCAATGATAAAGATGTGGTTGTATATTTATCAAGTCTACTTTCAGGTTTAAAATAAAATCAAAACCAAAGAATTTTATTGCACTTACACTAAAGGTTGCATAATTTAGGAAAAAGTTTTTCTAACAGTGTACGTATATTTGTGTGGTAGAGCACATTAGGTTGATAAGACAACTGTGCAAGATAACAGATGATACTGATTTTTGTTTTATTCTATTTCAAACGAATAACCTGATAATACATGTTATGATATGGACTTTCAATGTATTGCTTAAAATCTACGTTTGACGGCGTGATACAAGTGTTTTATTGCGAGCCTTATTAACCCGTTACAATATGTCATACATAGATTTAGAATATGGATACCTCAATTACTGGTAATCTGCAAGCAATAAACAGACCTGGTATCCGGTATGTGACCAAAACTGCTCAGCTTTATGTAGAAATAGTATCTGAAAAAGAGGAGTATTTCCAGAAGATTGACCGAAACTGCTCACTCAGGAAAACTGATATCGAAAAAATACAAGGTGGTGCAGGCCCCCCCGCCTCGTATCGGAGTGTGGTTCCTTGCCTTATGGCTTTTTGGTGACGCAACCGTCGGTCGCGTTGCACCAGTAGCAGCACTTGTATTACCTTGGGTCCTAGGAAGTGCCGTTTAGGTCGCATTTTCTCCTAGTGTAGGGACGTTCGTGTTGTGTCAGCGTGCTGATGGGCCCGCTGGTAGCGGGTGCCTCTACCACGATTCTGCCCCTAACTTCTCGAGTCTATTGTTTGTGTTTTGACTTCATGTAGCCGTTCCCCGGGCTTGGGAGATGCGTTCTGTTCCCGTTTATGGTTTCGCGTTCATCGTTTTGTCGCCTCGGGCTAGCTGTTCCCTGACTCTTGGCTATCTTCTGTGGGTTTGTTGGTAGGTGGTGCTTCGAAGTTGTGGTTCTCGTTGTTGTTCCTTTTCTTTCTTTGTGTCTTGTATTCTTTGGTGGATGTTGGTGGGGGAAAGCCTTATTATTCCAGGAATGTTGTACCAAATTGCCTCACTTATGTAAGAATTAGCATCGAAAACAGAGAGCATATGTCCAGGAATGTGGACCAAATGCTTACCTATGCAGTAAATTAGTATCTGAAAAAGAGAGCATATATCCCTGGTGTGACCGAACTGCCATTTCAGTAATAAGTAGTATCTGAAGAAGAAAGCATATGTCAGGAATGTGACCAACTGCTCACTTCTGCGGTGAATTAGTATCTGAAAATGGAGAGATATTATCCAGGAATGTGACCAAACGGCTCATCTTATTAGTAAAAAAATAGTATCTGAAAAAGAGAGCACTTATCAGGATATGAAGACCAAATGCGCACTATGGTAGTAATTTAGTTTAGATGAATAAAAGAGAGCAAATTGTCCAGGAATGGGGAGTTTCCGTAACGCTGACCAGGTATACACACCTCTTTCTGACACAACTTATGTATTCGGAAACCTTAAAGCGGAATAACCACGTGTGCTTTTCGTGATGGGTTCCGGAATTTGATAAGTGGTCAGATAAAAGTGTGTCAGATGCGGTCATGGGTAAGGTACGGAAACCCCCCAGGAATGTGACACCGAAAGTGTGGTCCTGCCCTACTTATGTAGTAATAGATCGAAAAGAGAGGCAGTATTATCCAGAAATGTGGACCAAATTGCTGACTGTATGTAGGTAATACGTAGTATTCTGAAAAGAGGATCGATTATTATTCAGACTATGTGACCAACGCTCTGTATGTAGTAAAGGTATCGAAAAAAGAGAGCACGTATAACAGTCGTTTTATTGAAACTCTGAACTTCGTATTTTGAGTCAGACAAATTTTATACAAAATTAAAAAACGTGGCACGTAATGTTTTTATAGACATTTTCACAAGATGGATAGGTAGCTGATTTATAGATCAAAGGAAAGCAATGGTTTTAAAAAATTTGTTGATGAATTAATGAACTGATATTATCTTGGTTAATCAAACAAATAGGGATAACGTTTTAATTGGATAACACCAGTTTTGCCAATGATATTGAGTCATGGCATTTGCTTCCAATCTAATTCGAATTATCTGATCTGCGCTAATGCATTTCTGTCACTTACTTAGGCTGACTCAGAGATTTCTGAAATATAACTTGTCGTGTATAATTAAAGATTAGTCAATATAGATAATGCCACGTAACCTAAATTACTCGAGATTCCAAAATTGAGATGAATCGGATTGTTTCGTTTGATGCAGTAAAGTTTATGTGCAGTATAACGGTTGCCCTTAGGATAGTGTTGATAAACAAAAAAATCCGGATCCGGAATTTATAGACACAATGGTGATTTTCTATAAAACGGACTTCGATTGTGAGCCTAGCTATTTCAGGAAAGTATTAGTATATGGAGCGAAGGGGCGAGTGTAGGGTGTTTACCATTGCAAAAAAAAAACGATTGGTTTGAAATGAGGGCGTCCCTCTCGGAAATCTTCGGTCAGGCTCTTTAAAGGAAATATGTCAAGTTTTGTCAACGCTGCAGTTGACTACCATTCATTAAAAAGTTATATGTACATACAGCACGAATTCCCGAAAAAATTAATACAATGTGATGTAAAATTAACAAAGTTTTTTTTTTTTTTTTAATTTTTGCTTTTTGAACATACCGAAAGGAAAGAAATCGGGCGGATTTTTTGCCACGCTTCAGTTGATCAAAAGCGCCCAAATTTGCTTTCTCGTGACGTCAAAGTGATGACCAAAAACCATGTGTTGACTCACGGAGATGTTAAATTTGTTGGTCATTGCTGACACTGCTAGATATTGGATGGATTATTGAAAGTAATAATAAAATTTGAGAAATAAGTTACAGAATGACATATTTTTGTTACATTCGTGTGTTTTAATTATTATACTGATATGAAGAAAAGCACATCGATCGCAGTTCACCGGGGGTGTTAGGACACGATAGAGGCCTTGCCTCGATTGGGCTATGGGGATTACAAAAAGGTAATTGGGGGGAGCTTTAGAGCTATCGTAGTTATGTAGGCGAACTGTCGTACGCACATCGGCTTTGCTCCACAGTTGCGGCGTGCTCTCACGCCGTAGGTTCGAGTGTACCATCGGTGTGCCGATCCTCGTTCGAGTTGATACGTCTTTGCTGGGTCTCAGCAAGAACTGGTCTTTTTGGTGCGTCGGCGTATACGTCTACTGCTTAGCGCCTTCTCTTGGGGGTCTTTTGGCGATCGCCATCTCTCGGGTTTTGCCTGGCCACCGGGGCCACACTCTTGGAGTGCCTTAAGATGCTCGGGGGGAGACATAAAAAAAAGGCCTGCACCGGTTTTCATGTGAGGTAGGTTTTGGTTGCGAGGTTAGGTGTTATTATGTGTTGATTTGTCAGGCTTGCTGGGCCCCGCCCCCCTTTACTATCTTTTCCGTCACTACGTTGTCGAATCTCCGCGGTTGTGTCCTATACGTTTTCTAGGGTTGTCTGCCCAGTTCAGTCTCTCGTTGGGCCTTTTCCCGTCCGTTGGTGTGCGTTCGGTACTGATTGTCCGTCCGCCACCCACCGGGCGGTTACGCCTACTGGCGGTTCGAAACACATTTCCCGGTCCCCGGTGCCTTGATTCGCCTTCACGACCGCCGCTCTGGCTATTTTTTTCACCATGAGAATCCTCAGCGATCCACCCCCATCTACGAACAGGCCTTATCACCGCCTTTCTGTCCCATTCACCCACACCCAGGCCGATCACTTCCTGCGCCCTACTGTTGGGCAAGCCTCACGCTTCTAGCGTGTGCCTGTACGGGTTACCCTTACTTCGTAAAAAGCCATTCTGTGCACACCGGGGTTATCCTGTTCTACTCGGGTGGAATCAATTTTTTTGTCTTTTGTTGGTTCTGTACGAGAGTTTCTTCGGCCGGATCCTCGCGTGCTCTGCTCGGTTAGTCGTTCTTTCTTATCCATATTCAGTTGAGCTTTGAGTGCTTGCCGGATCTTCTGTACCGCGTCTTTCTCCTATGGTCGTGCATCTTTTTGCCTTTATGCGGGTTTCTTTTGCTGGGTCGATATGTGTTCGATCGCCGTTCCCTGTTGTGTAGCTTTTCTTAGGTGATCGTTGGGTTACTGGAACTGGCTACGTGCATTTACTATGGTAGCCTATGTCTCAGTTTCATGTGTACAAACAATCTCCTCGTAAAACCCTTTCAATACATCTAGTAATATCATGATAAATAAAGATAAATTATTGACTTCAAAACTCGTCAGGGTTAGTGGATTAACGACCATGCTGCAAAATAGGTAATTTCCAATAGACGGTCATTGATAATATTCGTGAACCAAGGCCTAGACTTTAGGCAAGTCTGAGGTAACCGGTCCGATACCGGTAATAGCGCCCTCCTTACAGTTAAGTCTTGTGAAAGTGGACTAGCACTCAAGTCGAGCCGAATGTTGATGCCCGATTTGTGATTCAGGCTGTTGCTGTTGTATGGATGGCTGTCTACCCCCTGGCAGTATCACTCGAATAGGAAAGTGCACAACACTGCGATATGATGAGTCATCACTTGGACGTCACCACTTGCCTGCGATGTGGATTGTCGGAATCGTTTTCGAGTAGCTATTGGGCGGGAAATTAAAGGGCAAAATACTCAAACAAATGTGGACAATTTCAACTTATTGATTTTATATGTAATCTACGGGACTAAGGTTTTCCGTCCATAACCAAACTTTTCCATATCCTTTAGTGCTAGCCTGAGACTCATATATGGTTAGAGGTATTCGTTCAAGATTTTTCCTTAATATGATACTGGGTGGTAGTGATCTCTTATACTTGTCGTAATGTTTATTTTACCTGAGTGAACTAGTGTATTCCTGCTTTTTAGGTCAACGCTTAGTTTTTATTTACCTGAATCTGAGCTCGTGTAATTTGGAGGCGGTTCTGGCCCATCATTCAAAGAATTCCGGGTAATCTGCATGAAATGTACAGAATGACAAAATACTAAAGATCACAATCTGTCGAATTGATAGAGCCCTCATCTGTCCTAGTGGCTTATTCATTCGAAGGATTCATAAAACGCTAAAGTCTTAATTTTTAAAAACTGCCAGGTAATGGATTCATATATCCTGTGACGGTTAGTTAAGCGAAAAAAAAAATGTGCGGTGACACCTTCACAGGTACCAGGGGTGGGATATCGTCAAAGTCGACGAGTGGCGGTTGCGGGTAGTTGTCACCCAAGAATATTTGAAATATTGTTGATCATCGTATAGCTATAAACGCTAGGTTTATATTAAAACTCAGTCATTTGTGTAATTTAGAGGCCGGTGCAAGAAGGAGTATTGGTCCGCCCGGAGCCATAGTCCGGGCTCTATAGACGACAACAAATAAAGCGTGAATAATAGATGTTGGTTGAGGTGTTCAACTGAATCGAGGAGGCCTATGTCCCCTTGTAGGTGGACTCTGAGTTCGGAGGACTTATCTTCTGCCATACCGGCATACCGCATGGAAAGTATGATTATTACGTCTTGATTGCCAATAATAGTATGTGATTTGTAGTCTTTATTGTAATGAATGTGTATGTGTGAAACTTGATATTTTTTTTTAACTCGCGGACTGAATGTTACTATTTCACTTTTCGTTGCTGATCTACTTGTATTTACAAATTGACAAACCTGTTATGTGCCCTGGTGTAGGAGTAGACCAAACATGCTGCAAAGTATGAAAGGAGAAATGAAAAAAAAGAAGCGACGAAAAAGAACAACTGACAATGATTTATGGATTAAATGTTGAATCAGGGCACTTAAAGAGTTTATATCGTTTCTATTTGGTTTGTACTGATTATACTCACCACTATAGTAATAGGTATATATACAAGTCCTGTAACGCTAATAATGAACTTGATGATAACAACGAAGGTAATTAAGCTCAAATAGATCTGATAAGTAGCCAGATTAGATTATACGCCAACTCCGAGTTGGTCATTCGGACATGTAGGGATGCAGATTGGCCTGCTATGGGTTGAACGGCAAACTATCGTATACAAACGGGCTGAATTTTGATATGTTTTAGAAACTGTAGGCCCTACCTATCTCACAGACTATAAAATTGCCCGAAAATTCCCGCCTGGGAGGAACTATGTTCAATGATCGTCATCAAAAGATGGCACCATTCTTGTGTATAGGCCTATTTTGTTATTAAACTTTAGTGCATGAAAAAACAATTAGGTATCGTTTTTTTAGGTTTGTGCTGTGTTGTTGCATTTCTACAGTTTGAAATACGCCGCGAATAAAATTGATATCCAAAATAAATACAACATTAAACAAGAAGGGATGACGTCATAAAGTGCGGGGCCAGCAAAAAAGTGTGTATTTCCATACACACGACAATAGGGCTGAGAGAAAATTAAATGTTGCACTGAAAATATCCGATTTCATGAAAGTTTTGGCTCTAATGAGTGGCAACACTACAAGTTCCAGTATCTGACAGGAGTGTTTTCGGATTATATTTGGCTAAACGAAGTACCGTAGTAATAAATTAGCTGGCAAGCGCCACCCTTGAGCCATGAAGTGAAGGAGGTCCATTTCCCCATTTCCCCCTTTAATTGCCCGAGAGGGGTGTCTAAAACAACTAGGAATAAAGACAGTCACCTAAATTACTCAATTCCGAAGACGAAATTGGAGATGAATCGTATTTTTCGTTTGATGGCGTAAACGTTTATGTGCAGTATACCGGTTGCCCTAGGATACGGTTTATAAACAAAAAAAATCCGGCTCCGGTAATTTATAACACAATTGTGATTTTTCTATATAAGTGACTTCGATTTGAGCTAGCTATTTCAAAGTTATTTAGTATATGGACAACATTATGTACATGGCAAAAACACCGATTTTTTTTAAAATTGAGGGCCGCCCTCCTCGGGAAATCTCTGAGTCAGCCTTAAAGGAAATATGTCAAGATGTTTGTCAAGCTCAGTTTTTTGACTTCATTCATAAAAGAAATATATGTACATACATCACGAATTCCCGAAAAAATATATTCCAATTTGGATGTAAAATAACAAAATAGAGGCATTTTAATTTTGCTTTTTTGACAACGAAGAAAACGTCGGATTTTTTCGCCATGCTTCATTGATCAAAAGCGCCCAATTTTGCTTCCTGTGACTCAAGTGATGACCAAACATCGTGTTGACTCGAATTGTTATTTTTGTCCATTGCTGACACTGTAATATTGATGGATTAATGAAAGTCATAATAAATTTGAAAATAAGTTTACAGAATGACATATTTTGTTTCATTTCGTTGTGTTTTAATTATTATTGATATAAAAACACATCGATCGCTTCACAGGGGGGTAGACAACGATCGACCTCTCGATTTGGGCTTTGGGGAATTTTCCAACGGTAATTGTTGAACTGCTACGTCATTTACTATGGTAGCCTCTGTCTCAGTTTCATCATAACAAAATCTCCTCTTAAATCACCTAGTTCAATACATCTTAGTATATCATGATAAATAAAAGTATAAATTATTGGACTTCCAAATCCGTTCGGGGTTTAGTGGATTAACCCCCTGCAATGTGTATTTCCAATACGTCATTTAAATATTCGTGACCAAGCCTAGACTTTAGGCAGTCTGAGTGTAACGTCCGATACGCGTAATACGCCCTCCTACCGTTAAATCTTTGGAAAGGACTAACACTCAAGTCGCGCCGGATGTTGATCGCCGATTTGAATGCAGGCTGTTGCTGTTAGGATGGCATGTCCTAGCCCTACCACCCCCCTGGCATGTTTCACTCAAATAGTAAAGTGCACAACACTCTTCGATATGATGGTCATCATTTGACGTCACCACTTGCCTGCGATTGGATTTGTCGGAATCGTTTTCCGAGTAAGCTATTGGGCTGAAAATAACAGGGCAAAATACTCAACAAATGTGGACAATTTCACTTATTTTTATTTATAGTAATCTACGTTACTTAGCTTTCTCATCCATACCAAATTTTCATATCCTTTAATTTAGCCTGAGACTAATATATGTAGAGGTATTCGTTCAGATTTTCCTAATATAACCTGGGGTAGTACTCTTATACTTGCGTACTTGTTTTATTTACCTGACTGAACTAAGTTATTCCTCTAGGTCATCGCCTAGTTTTTATTTCACCTGATCTGACTAGTGTATTTGTAGGGGTCTTGGTCATCATCAAGAATTCGCGTATCTGCCATGGAAATGTAATAATGACAAAATACTACATATCACAATCTGTCAATTGCTATAAGCCCTCATCTTTCAACAGTGAGCTTATCATCGAGCGCAAAAACCGCTAAAATCTTAATTTTTTAAAAATCTGCCAGTACTTGCTTTCATATATCTTTCCGGTTATTTAAGCGAAAAAAAAAATGTGACGGGTGCACCTTCACAGGTACCAGGGTTAGGGATATCGTCAAAGTCGACGAGTTTGGTGAGGGAGTTGCTACCCAAGAATAATTTGAAATATTGTGATCAGTATAGCTCAAACGCTATGTGTTATAATAAAACATAGTCATTTGTTGTCATTTAGAGCCGGTGCACAAGGAATATGGTCCGCCCGGAGCCATATCACAAGTTCTCTATAACCCGACAACGAAATAAACGTGAAACTAATGTTGTGTGAGGATTTACACCTGAATCGATTGGCCTATGGGTCCCCTTTGTAGGTGGACTATGAGTTCGGAGGACTATATCTCTTGCCTGCCATACGCAACCGCCTGAAAATATGATATTCCTACTTGATGCAATACTAGTATTGGATTTGTAATCTTCATTGTAAATGAATGTGTCGTGTGAAAATTTGATATTTTTTTTTAACTCGCGGACTTAATTTTACTATTTCCCACTTTTCGTTGCTGACCTACTTGTATTTACATTGACAACCCTGTTTATGGCCCTAGGTGTAGGAGTAGACAAACCATCGCTGCAAATGTATGAAAAGAAAAATGAAAAAAGAAGCGAGAAAAATAAAACTGACCATATTTATGGATTAAATGTTGAATCAGGCACTTAAAGACGTTGATATCGTTTCTATTTGTTTTGTAACTGTTATACTCACCACTAATAGTAATAGGTGTATATTACAAGTCCTGTAAACGCTAAATGAACCTTGATGATAACAACGAAAGTAAGATTAAGCCCAAATAAGCTGAAAAGCAAAATTAGATTATACGCAACAGTTAGGACATAGGGCTGCAGATTGAGCCTGCTTTTGGGGTGAACTGGCAACTATCGTAACTAAACTAATTTTTGGTATTTTTTAGAACTGTAGGGCCCTACCTATCTCACAGATATAAAATTGCCTGCCCGAAATTCCCGGGAAACATGTTCAAATGACGTCATCAAAATGGCACCATTTTTGTGTATAGGCCTATTTGGTATTAACTTTAGTGCTGGAAAACAATTACGGCTTTTTTAGTTTTTTTGTTGTTTTGTGACATTTCTAGCAGTTTGAAATATGCAGCGCGAATAAACTTGATACAAAAAAATACCAACATTAACAGAAGGATGACTTCATAAAGTGGCTTGGGCCAGCAAAACATTGTGTATTTCCATATACCACACAATCGGCGAAAAATCATGTTGCACTGAAAATTCGATTTTCATGCAAGTTTGGCTCTAATTGATGGCAAACTACAAGTTCATGTATCAGAGGTTTTCGTGCTATATTCTTCTAAAAAATACCCGGAGTAATAAATAGCTGCAACGACCCCCTTAGCCATTGACTTTGAAGGCAGGTCTTCCATTTCCCCCTTCTTAAATTTGACCGGAGAGGGTGTCTCAAACAATTGCCTTGAAGCTTTGATATATGTTTTAGTATTTAGCTCTCTAAGGAAGTTTCGCGGGGTAGATGGGATTGGTAACCTCGCAGAAGTTCTGTATAATAATACCTGGGATATACTAAACATTTGGCTGGCAACCACCCCGTAACCTTCGTCTTCGGTGGGGGGGTACCACCCCACCGGGGGTGAATTTTGCAAAAATTAAAACGGTAGCAAAGCAACCCTTCAACTCACAGTGGTTAGGGATGCCGTCAAAGTCGAAGGGGTGGGGCGGGGGTTGCCACCCAGGAATATTTTATGATATTAAATATTATGCACAACTGTGGTTGCTAATATTTGGCTATCTTTTGTATTCTATTCATTTTAACTTAATTACAACTAGAATATATTGTTTAGCTACCCATTGTAATTGCCTATTTATTGATATTTTGTATATTCTTTGTAGATTTACTGTTATCATCAACTGATTATCTTAAGAGAAAATGCATAATAATTTCTAAAATTCAGAATATCACTTAAATATCAAGGTGTGATTTTTTAATGATATGGCCCAGCGGGCTGTGACCACCAGCACCTTTTACTCTGTAGATGAGTTGTACCTTTTAAAATTGTGTTCAACGATTTATTGCTTACTTTAAAATAAGTGTTTGTAATTTGAAGCTTTTAATTAATCATTAGTGTATGTTATTTGATTTTTATGATGGCCCCCTGCCCCTGGGCACCATGGGAGAACCACTGTTGTCCTTGAATGGTCTCCCCAGGTTGTAAATAAAAACGAATAAAAAACTATTAGCGCAAAATCGGTGTTTTCGCGGCTATTTTTTCTGGGAAAATTCCAATATTGCCGACTCGCAGATTTTGGGACGTCCATTGTAATGCCATACTAGTAATGTTAGTACTTATTTTGGTGTCATGGAAAGAAGTAGGGCCATATCTCTGCATCCACATTGATTAAGCCTATGGGTGGTTTATACAAATTCTTGGTAAAACATGTTACAAAAAAAAGGTTTGTTAAGACGAGGGGTTAACATCGACTTTGATAGCAAACCCTAACCCCGACGAAGGGGCACCTCTTCACATTTTTTCTGCTAAAAAAACCCGTAGGAATGTCCAACAATTACTGGAGCTTTTGAAGATAGGTTGGGTCGCATTTCAAACCTAAGTATACAGTCCCCATGGGGGAGGGGGGTGGGTGGTGGTAATATAACCCACCCCGGACGACGAGGGTTAATGGCTATAGCCAGGGCCGAGTTGAAAATTTTCTCTCAAAAAGAGTGAAACGCTTGTAAAGTGTAAAACACTCAAGATGATTGATTTTACTATAAAGAGTAAAAACCCTCAAACGGGAGCGATTTCCCCATTAGTTTGATGGGCGTTTATATAAGGACAACTCCTTTGGAGGAGTTAAAGGAATCAAGGACAACACGAACGAGTGGAAATCCACTCTTGTGAAGTGATTTTCAGTCTCTTGAAGTTTAAATTCCCTCTTTAAAGTACAAAAGCACCCTCTTTTGGAGTTTTAACAAGAGGTTCACTCTTTTGCGGAGTGAAATTTCACGCCTTTACTTGTAGAGAGTGCACGGGTGGGGTGCGGGACCTGTAAAAAAAGCGAAGCGTTTTTTGTAAATAGACCAACCCCTAAAATGGTCTTTTGGACTGTTTGCGCACCCCTTCAGCAAACATGACTTTTTTGTCCAATTTCTCTAAATTTCTCTATATTTAAAAAATATCAGCAAAAAGTGGGCTTTCGGTCGATCCCTATTTGTGAAATGTGATGTTTGGCCCATCATCCCACCCTCTCCTCGCGTGTTGAACCTAGGTATATAGCAGTGGCAGGTACCGTCCACCACGGCATAAAAACGATGTAACGTTAATTTTCTTGTTAGATTCTAGGAGTTCAATTTTTCCCCTAACACAAGGCAGAGGGGTCTGCTCCGAGATTTTGAAAAGTGGAAAAAATGCAGTTAGGGACGTTAGGAATAGAAATTTTATAGCAAAAGAAGACACCAAGAAATCTTGCAATCAAATCTGAAGATAAACCTTAAAATTTAACTAAAGGGTATGTTCAGGGTATGCAAGAAATCTGTACGACTAGTAATAGGTCCTCAAGGTACCCCCTGGGGTTGCTTTTGACTTAAGATTACTTATAATAATAAAAACTCTGACAAAAATGTAATAAAAGAAAGCTTTACTAAGTATTTGTCTTTGAATTAATGTAAATCACCAATTAAATATTTCTGTCTTTAACATAAAGAGTATGACTGATATACTAAAATAACTGGAATACTATTGTTTTGATCCTTTTCTTTAAAATTTTGTAATGTATCAAAATTTCTTGCAATCACTTTTGAGATAGGCACCCCTCTTATATGTCACGGTACGGCCTCTTTACCTCTACCATTTTTGAAACTTGTATTTGAAAGCGGATTTCAATTGTTAAAAATAGGCTCCAGAGCTTTTAAACTGTGAACCGGTACCTCTCCAACATTAAAAATGGCACAGAATGGGGCCAATGGTTAACCCTCGTGTTACCAACCTTTTTTTGTACACGGTTTACCAAGGGGGGGGGGGTGGTTACCCCCCCCCCCGAGAATTTTTGTTATCAAGCACCCGATGCTTATGATTTTGAATACAATGGAATAGCTAGGGTTCTCCTCTTTCCATTGATACCACAATAAGTACCACATACCTATATGGCTTCACAATGACGTCCATAAGTCCCGCGAGTCGCAAAATTGGCATTTTCGAACCGAAAATAGCGGAAAAATCCAATTTTGCGCTAAAAATCTCAGGAAAATCGGATTTTCACGCGTTTTCAGCTCTAAAAAATGATGGCATTGCTAGTTTTACATAAACATAGAGTTTAGAGCCATACTGCGCATAATATTTTCAAAAGTGCCCCAAAAATATCCTTTGGGTGCACTATTGCTGGCTTTATGCGCTCATTCATTTCTGTTCTTCTTCGGGCAACAAAGCATCCTTGTTTACCACGTTTAATGTGTGTTTATCTGTGCTGTCCATCTGCGAGCGGGTGTTTTCGTGGCACATGCTTTACAGGTGTGTTTGGTATTACATGTTTTACTCTCTTCGCATTCTATGACATAACAACTGTCATCCACAATTGGAGACAAAGCTTAAAACATCTAAATTATTGAAACCTGCTTTAGATAGTAGTTTCAATCTGAGACTCTATATATGATACTATTTTAATTTTAATTGTGGATATTGGTTTATAAAATACTATAATAATAAGGATGGAAACATTCTTCACTATTGTAAAAATAAGCATTCTACCACTTCAAATAATGTTGCGTATGTTAGTATTAATCGAAATAAATTTAAAAATAATTTTTTCTGCATAATTTATCTAATTAAACTTAGAAACACCATTTTTTATATATGGTCCGCCGTATTGAAAATGCTCTCTAGTCTTGAGAATACCTCAAAATAATAAATTTTGAACTAGAAATGTATATTTTTCATATAGGTATGGCCCAAATGTCCTAGCACGCTGATAAATGAAGACAGTACCTAAAGAAAATACTACATGCGATGATTAATTGATCAACCATTTGATGAGTCTTTGCATGTTCCCCCACAGGAATTTTTGGCATTTTATGTTTGTGAGATAGTCAGGGCCAATACTTTCAAAAAATACCAAAATTAGCTTGTAGTACGAATAGTTGCGTTCCGCCTTTTCTAGGCCCTTTTGGCCATTTTCTCTCTTCACCTATATACGCAACATAGATGCAACGATTGGTATTCCATGGTCATATTATCATTTCTCTGAAAAAAGCGTTCATTCTTTACTGTTCTTTCGATGGTGTATGCTTGGGCTTAACACAAAAGCAAAAAATGAAAAAAAAAAAACAAAGTTGTCACATCGTCGTCGTTGTTGTTGTTGTGATAGCATTGATAAAGATGTGGCCTTCTTTGTGGTACAAAATGTGGGTTCATTAATTGTTCTTAACCTGTTTCTACATTGTTCTAAGCCATGCATAAGAACAGTTGTGGGCGAAATATGACGCTGTTCTCGCCCGCTCAATCCTGTAAGTGTCGAGGTTGATTGCAGGCGGCAATAGCTAGAAAAGAGCAACAATTCTACAAAGCAACTCGAAGTCGTTTTGGACTAAAAGAGTTCCTCCAAAACAGCCAATCGCTGAAGTGCCATTTTCAACAGAATGTGATTGGTCCAATGGGGAAAAAAAAATCATTTATAATATTTATGGGATATCCGAACGTCATGTAGAGGAAAATTTGTGAGTAATATATTTTATTCTCTTTGCTGAGAAAAGATTTCTCACAGGAAAAAAGTACTTGTATTATGGAAGATAAACAATGGAAATTACCATAGTGCTATTTTGAGATGGATTCCAGGTTTGTTTACAAGAGGTGATTAAGCTAAGTATAGTACATAGCTTGAGTTTTTTCCGTCTGCTGTATGGTACAAACAGTTTGCAAAAGGTAGTTGTCATGTCCATTAATGTAAGATGTTATGTTACCAAACATATGCTGTCACTTGGTTGTGATCCAATTGAACACTGTTGGGCTATATTTATGCATGATTTAACTGTAAAGTTCTCTTAGATAGTGAAAAACCTAACTACAGAAAACCATAAATATAGATAGATAAAGATAACCTGGCCAGTAGTTAAATTGCCAGTTAGAATTAATTTTGATATGCCAGAAATGGTAGATAAGTGCAAGGAGCTTTATAACTAAAACTATCTGCTTGTCATCTTTCAAAAGAGCTTCCATGTTTGCAATAAAAAAGGATTCCAGTTTAATCGTTCTAAAAGTGGACATTTAATACCTCAGGCCGTAACTCTTGCATTGTGTACTGCGGAATTCTTAGATCAGAGAGGGAAAAACCAGTCGTCTTGAACTACTGGACCAAAATTATCTCATGACTAATTTTGAACCAATCAATTTGGACAACAATCAATAATAAAACCGTGTATTTATCTCATCTCTTAAATCACTAAATGCCAATTTTTTCGCCAACTTTTCAAAAAAATTACGGAGCAGACCCCTGCCTGCCTTGTGTTTACGAGGAGGAAAGTGCTCCTAGATCAAAAAGCACAAATACCGCTACCTCCCCCTTTTTGCGGTGATCGTCAGGTTTGCTAGTCATTTTTTTAGCGATGAAGACATATTAAAATTCTGATCATTGTGCACAAGGCTCAGTGTTTGTTTTAAGGGTATGTCCTTACTTGCGGTCCATGAGACGTCGTAACATTTGGTTGTGGGTAGATAGATCTCTCTCCAATGTCAGATGCCAGCATTGGGCCGCAGTTGCTGTTAAAGCTGACGTAGAGATTTCCTGAGGAGGGGGCGTGCTTCATTTTCAAACAAATCAGTTTGTTTTTGCATATAATGCTTACCCATATAATGACTGTGTGAAAGCTAAGTCAAATCCAAGTCTCATATAGAAAATCAAACTTCGTTTATAAAAATTCCGGATCGGATTTAGTTATAACAGTAATTCTATGGCACTGTTATATTATACAGTTTACTGCAAGAAAACGAAAAAATTCGCTCATCTGATAACTTCGAAATTCAGCATTATATAGGTGACTATCTTTATGTCTAGTTGGTATTCTATTGATGCACAAAAACTATATTTCGAAATTCTGAGGTAGCTTTACGTTTTAAGTTCTCTTTTCTTTATGTTGGTTGAATGTTGGTGTTTGAATAAAAACTGATTTATATACGTATGTCTTTTTACATAATTTTTTAATCAAGCTTCTTTGCTCTTGAAAAAAAATCTATACGAAAAGAGAGAGATAGAGAGAGTAGAGGAGAGAGAGAAGAAAAGAAACATGAATCATAGTCTCTTCTTACATTTGTGCATCCTTAAGAGATTTAGCAGCCGCATGCGTGCACTGATGTCTGACTGACTGCCCATAAGCGGAGTTATTGAGAGGCATCCTCCAACGAGCATAGATGGAAAAGACATACGACAGTGAGATTCTTTGGGAAACTGCAAACAACAAAACAAAAACTAACAAAACAGTTTTTAGGTTATTTGGGCTATTCTTCGAAATGACCACACGTGACCAAACTTTATTGCCTCGCAATGACAAAACAAATTAATCTAGCGAAGTGGAAACATTTAATTTTTTTGTAGATTTTGCCCAAACTTGACCAAAAATAATGTTTCCACTTTTACCAGATTAGCTCTTTTGTCATGTTCGGCAATAAAGTTCGGTCACGTGTGTGACTTCCGAAGAATGGCCCATTCTAGATTTGAAAACAAATCTTTCAATTACAATAACATCGGCTTACGCAATGATTCCCAAACATTGTCATGGACTTGAGTGGTAGATGATAAATCATGGGGATGAAGAAGTAGGACGTACTAAACTAAATCCATTCTGCCTTGGTCTTCGTTGAAATTCCAGATGTACTTTACTCCTTCCCGTTTCCATGCATCCCATTATGAGTACAGTGATTAATTTGGCCAAAACAGGAAGAGAAACATGAATACATCCGTCCAAATAACGGCTTTCATACCGCCCTGTAACGGAAGAATTTAATTTCTTTAAATTGGGAGATATAAATTCAATTAAAATGGGAATGTAAATGGGTAATCCTTTTTGTAAACTACAGTGATTTTGTAATCAAATACCAATTGAATATTTAAAGGATATCTAAGGATCAAAATTACAACAGCAAAATAGAAAATGATAGCTACATCTGAAGGTTAGCATACATGTATATTCGCATTACAACTACATTCTGTAATTTTAATGAATTCAAACCAATAAAAGTCATTATTTGCAAAGTAATTAAAATTAACCATTGGTTTACTTATCTTGAATAAAGATACAGCGAATTACATTTCCAGCTACGTGCCCAATTCGCAAGAAAAATAGCTTTAGGGGGAATATGATAGTTTTAGTCAAGTAATTTAAAAACTACCTTTTATCCTGTTAGTTGTTTGTGTATTTTGCTTGTTATTTTGTTAATGTGATTGAATTTGCTTAAATTTATCGCCAAAAAGACAACATTTACATTAATTAAACAGTAATGGCTCACGGGATTCGTTTCTTTTCCAAGAGGTAATTTACTTTTCTTGCAATTTATATAAACAAAAAAATATTATGTGAAAATTTCTGAGGATAAGATTAAATCAAATTAGGTTGATGCTGGAAAATGACCGAATATCCCCTCATGATAATGACATTACCAACCAGGGTGGTAACAGTGTACACAGCGATCCTGTGATGAGAATAGTCTTCCCAAGTTCGAAGTTGGTCACTGCCCAAAGAAAAAAAAGAAGAGAATAAGTACGAACAGAGGCCTGAGATTGAGTTCTTTATTGTTTATAACGGAACGGTTTGTGTAGCCGGCATTTTTATGTATTTGCGACTGCAATGTTTTATTTACAATCCATAAGTAAACTGACCGTAACAAGATATTAATATAATCTATATTTCTTTAGAATACAGGTGGGCAGTGAGTAAAAAAAGACCCTGATTGTGTCCGCGTTTGGATTTCTAAGTAATATATATCGTACATAAGTCGGTATTCATCTGAAAGCTTATTCATTATAGTTAATTTGCTGTAAAGATCATTCACGTCGAGTTAGAGCGAGCTACAGTCGTTTGAACACGGTCCGTAGGGTTTGGTGCTCTGTCCACGGATTCACATTAAAATGATCTGTTTCAGCGAAGCAAATCGGTCCTTGTCCAGAGGAAAAAGGCAGTTATTGACTGCAGAAGTGAACGTTAACTTAGTTAACACCACCAAAATCATAACACTTTCCCCATGATGCCTTCTTACGTTTCTACGTCCTCAACACTCATGAACAATCATTTGAGAAATAAATAACTTGATACATGTATCACTTTTAGGAGGAGTGAATGGATCATACCATATTGAAGGACCAGACATCGAGACAAACTTTGAGGTTTTAAAGTATGGTCCATATTTGTAGACCAAAAATGCCAATCTTGAAAAAAAAGGTTTCAAAAAACGTAACCGTTTGATCGATGGCTTTCACCTTTCGATAAAATTAAATTGACATAAACATGGATATGCGATTATCTCCCGTGGGGAGGTGAGTCATTTGCCTAGTTGGCTGCCGTGCCTTGTCAAATGGGAATCGTGGATGGGGGAAAAAGCTGAATACTTGATTCAAAGACTGTAGCTCGGCCAGGCCTGATACTTATTGCGGATTGAATTATCTTTGACAGCAAATAAATGATTAAGGATAATACCAACTATGTTAGATATATGTTATTTACAAATTCAAAAATGGGCTGAATAATCGGGTAATTTTAATCACCCTGTTCTAAAACAAAAAGATATAGCTAAAAGCGAAGGAATTGCAGAATCGAAATAGAAAAGGATATTAGAAAAATGGCGGTACGGAATAATGAAAAGAAAAGAAAGCAAGCAAGAGAGAGAGAAAGAGACAGAAAGGGAGAGAAAGAAAGGAAAAACACACACAAAAGGGAGAAGAAAGAAAAAAGAAGCACAAGAAAAAAAAAAGAAGAGAAAAAGAACTCTATATAAAAGAGAAAGAAAGAACGCAAGTAAGAATCGAATTGCAGAAAAAAGTAAAGAAAAGAACGCAATGAAAAGAAAAGAAAGAAAGAAACAGTTTAATGAGCAAGTATAGGTAAATCTTAAGCAATTGTTTCACGAAACAAAACGTTTGGATTTTCAGCAATTAAGCTGCGGCGACTTACCAGCTTCTATGGCTAGTGCGGTGAATAAGTCACAATGGCCATATAGAAAGTCGTCTGCAAAAAGAAATGGCGATCCAAAAACTACGTAATGTGACGTCAAACGAAGCTGTGATGGTACTATGAAGGGAGAAATGTAATGAGGAAATGACAGGTTATATAAATAAGTTCCCCCTAAAATTGGAGGACATTTTGTTGCATTTAACTTCACTTAGAACTGGGATGCCGAGGCACAGTTGGCTCAGCCACAAACGTTGTTGCGTTCAAAAACACTTTTGGCATCAACAACATTTGGTTTATTGATAGGTTCTTATACCTTCAAACCCCAAAGCTGGAACAGGGGCATCATAGTTACTATTTATAAGAAAGGTGCAAAAAAAGACTTGAACAACTACAAGGATACTCTTACGTCTTGCGTCTCAAAGATCTTCAATCGCAATTGTTTTAACAATATCTCACCCTTTCTCGAAAACATCAAATACTTAAACCGGGTCCAGGGCGGCTTTAGTAAAGACCACAGGTGTTAAGATCATATCTTCAACTTAAGAGCATAAAACATGGCAGCTCGATCAGCTGAAAATAAGTCAACTTACTTGGCCTTCTGGACTTCCGTAAGGCTTTTATACTGGTTTGGAGGAGGGGCTTCTTTCTCTGCTTGAATATCGGTATAAGAGGCAATGTTTGGAATATTCTTGATAACCTTTTAATAAGTTCAATGTAATGTAAAATTTGGGGATATTATACTGATTTTTTCGACATTGAAAGGCCCTCAAACAAGGTTTGTTTTAAAGATCTCCTGTCTTATTCGTATATCCATTAATAACTTGCTAAATTGCTTCCAAAATATATGTGGGCATACGTATTTTTGATGTTAATATCAGTTGTCGTTTGGGCTGATGATGTTGTTCTTATTGCTGACAACGAGAAAGACTGACTTACATGCTTGACATTGCTAGCGAATTTTTCTTCCAAGTGGGCCCTCTGATTTCAACCACGACGTCAAACGTCCTCCGTTTTCGGTAAACGTACAAACCAATCAAGATATGGCGTCTAGTAAAAGTCACATTTTAGAAGTCGACAGCTATAAATATCTTGGGGTTGTGTAGCTCAAAGAATAAATCTGCCATACCCATGTGAATGAGTTTAATTAGGAAAGGTACTCGACTCTTTGGTTACATCAAATCAATTATCAAATGGTCAGGATAACTACAACCGGGTCCTACTACGGCACATCCTTTGGAAGTCTCTTGCCTTGCCCCTCCCTTATTATGTGTGCTCTGTATCGTCTTATAGCTCGATGCGATTACAAAAAGCTTGAGAATCTCCAGCCTCAATGCGAGGTTTATCTCAACGCATCCCGTAACACACCAACCGCGGCGTTACTTGGTTGACTTAGGTTGTGACCTCGATACCAGATACGCATATCCGGGAAAGGTCAAATACTTTTCAAGGATTGTCGACATGGCTCACTAGATGTCCTAAGTTATTACTGAATGCCCGATAATTACTTTCACAGAATAATGGTTCTTGAGGTACCATTGGCTTGGTTGCATCAATAATGTCTTTTAATGTGGCTTTGATCATGTATTTTCTGTAACTAGTTCAACTTTGGTTTAATTGGGCGTGTTCAGCTTGCCTATCGCCATCAATGTAATGTTAACTGTATAATTTGGGCTTGCTCTAAGTCGTCCTAACACTATTTTTGCTTTAAAAATGAGCCAAGTTTAGAGACATACCGTTTGGACAATTTGGATTTTTATGGCGCCAGTCCTGAAATTCAAAGCCCGGCCAACACACCCCCCTCAATGGTAGAACGAGCTCTGGGAGCCACACAACTCGGGTATCTGTGTTTTATGTAAATGGTGTTTGAGGATGTCAAGCATTTCATGCTCACCACTGCCAAGTTTCTACAGCTGGTAAGAAGGAATGAACTTGAATTGCTTCAGCGCATACTGTCGGATTCTGGCCTAACTTTAATGTTGGGATATGTTTTTGCTTGTACAACCTCGACACTAATTTGTCTTCATCCTTGGCGTGATCACCAGTCGAATTATGACTATGCTCCCAAGAAATTTGGGTGAACATTTTTGCACATTTTGACGACTATTGCAAATCTTTTTTGAAAAGGCATTGTATGTAATAAGTTGCATCGTCAAGTCGAGTCTACATTAACGTTGCCTGGCCTTTTACTTTTAACTTGGTCACATGTTGTTTCATTCTTTTCTTGTTGTAGTTCTTTAAGTGTGTACTTGTAGTTTTTAAGAGGGTTTTATTCATTATCACTGATTGTGTATGTGAAGTGGTTTGCTCGCACTCTGCCTCACGCATTTTCCTCCTCGCGATGCTAAATTGCTTCATTGGGGTTAACATGATCAATGCTTGTTGCAGTTGTAGCACACCACTCCACACACCCCCACACAGGTGTCACTGTTTAAGCTTTGTTTGATCTCATTGTTCTTATGTATGGATGCACCACCGGGTAGGTGGGTGGCCGCTGTTGTGAAAGGTTTTCCAAATAAATAAATAAAGAAAATAAAATACAATAAATGTCCGGCTTCTAAGGGTTGTGAAGGGCTCGGGGACAACCAAGTTGTAATGCCATAATAAATTATAAAATCAATGACCGTCTGTTTCTCGCAAATAAAACTGGCGCCGCATCTTGAAAATGAAATACAATCACCTCAATGGCATTTCCCCAATATCACGTAACCAATGGATACCTAGACTTCAGAAAACAAGGGAGGCTTAAGATTCCAAGTTCAATTCATTTATTTCATCATACACAAAACATAATAATAGCATGTCGATCAAACACTAAAAATAATAAGTGTATGATAAGGCCACCACAAAACGCACAGCGTGAAGGGTGTGCCTTTTACAATACAGACAATAACACTACAACCAATACAACATGAGATAGGACTTGAGTACTTGATTGGAGAACAAATTATATTATCAAGAGTAGGGTTGCTGGAATGTGTTGAAATGA
Source organism: Ophioderma brevispina (assembly GCA_023653785.1). Lineage (NCBI taxonomy): Eukaryota > Metazoa > Echinodermata > Ophiuroidea > Amphilepidida > Ophiodermatidae > Ophioderma > Ophioderma brevispina. The sequence goes on from JAMKCH010014413.1 coordinate 28,085, forward strand.
CTATAAGATACCCAAAGGACGAACGAAGTAAAGTAAACATGAAATGGACGAATATTATATCATGAATATAGTGAGTTGAGCCATGTGATAGTTTTACTATCACAAGCTTGACAAATAAACCTGGTGAAGCATGATATGAAAAAAAATACCGACTGCCCAAGAAAACGTGCACCAAAAAGATACATTACCCGGTCAAACCCTGAGTGCTTCCACTCACTCGGCGTCGCCTCGTGAAATAGAAAAGACAAAATTGACCCCGTGATACACCTCTCACTATCACACTCCTGGGCATTCATAAGTTTGTATTATAATGCCATTTACTAGTACTTTAAGCCTTAAAAGATGTGAAATAAGAGTTACAGAATCTTGAAAACATTAACATGGAAGTAAATGCAAAATTATCTAAAAATACTCTTATTACAGCGAACCTTGTATGTTAAGATGATAGGGGTTATAGTCATAACAGAATATATTCATTTAGAAAAAATACACCAAAAAATACTAAATAATTTTTCTTTTTTTATAATTTGTATAAAACAATAAAAGAACAACATCCACACGACAAAACAAAGGACCGGGACAGGGGAAGATTATGACAGCAGCTTAGGTAGAACCACGCCCAGTTCACAAAAGCAACAAATGAAGCCAAAAAGTGGCTATTTGAGGATGAAGTGGTATAAGCCTTTGGTGTGTGGCTGATCCAAGTTAGCAGAGGAATATTTGTGATACAAAAATGTGTTTTAAAAGTTCTTCTTGAAGGTAGCAAGAGAGGGACTGTGTTCTGTTGTTTATATATGGATCATTTCGTCCGTTCCAAGATAGTGCGTCCTGCGTTTTGATTGTGTTCTCAGCCAATTGGGGTTTGTGGGGTCAATGTGTATATGATGATGTGATTGGCGAGTTTCGTTAGGAGTGAACATTCGCATTGGTTTTAAAAAAATGGTCTGCAATAGGTCTGATGGAAGTACATTGTGTGAATTGTGTTACCATTGAATCTGATACAAAGCTGATAATGAGATATGTCTTGAACTTTAAGTGTATTTAAGGAATGAAATATAAGGGGTCTGTATGTGCAAGCCAAAGGGATTTGAAGCTGCGAATGGCCTTTTTTTGCAATAGGAAAAGGGAATTAAATGTGACGTTGTTTTTATCGCCATACAATTGCGCCGGTAACTTAAATATGGTAATATGAAAGTGTTATAAAGAGTAGGAGGGATTGTTGATGCAGGTAAGGACGTATCTTCCGGATGATACCGTTGTACTTCGAGATACTTAGATATGTGTGTTGGTATGTGAATTCCAGGATAGGGTTATAATCAGTTAGGAATCCCAGAAAATTTGGTGGTATTGACTTTATTAATGAATATGGTCAATGTGGAATATTTAAATCAAGTATCTTTGGTGGACCTCCTATGTGATTTATAAAATATCATGACATTAGTTTTTGTAACATTTAAAGAAAGTTTATGTAGTTTAAACGTTCGAAATGTGGATTAACTCTTGTTTCGTGACGGATTCAAGCGTCTTGGGTCCTTGTGAGACAGCACAAAATATGGTATCATCCGCAAAAAGGATAAAATGGAGGGATTTGGAGCATAGGGGAAGATCATTTATGTAAAGTAAAAAAAAGGGTAAAGGACTCAGATAGACCCTTGGGAACTCCGCAAGTATCGTTAACGTTGGGGAGCGTTACCATTGAACACAACAATTGGTTCTGTGGGACAAGATTGGCGATCCATTGGTTGGCAATACCCCGAATACCATAGGAATTTAATTTTTGATGAGGATGGAATGATTTAAGGGTTTGGTTGTCGAAGGCATTGCAAGTCGAGATAGATGTATACCTGGACGATATACTTCCTGGACGATCTACGCTATTGTTCCTATTTGTCCCTTAAGGGCATTATCTTTAACCATGCCTTAACACACAATGGGTAATTGAGATCAGCTCGCCCACCTAACCGGATCTAATTAAACAGGATAAACCTGCAGAGTTTTCGTATAGGCCTTACCTCCGTATTTAATATTCATATATATTGTATAAGATATTAAAGGGCACTGGTATGTTTGATAGTTGTTTTTCATATGTTTTTTATTTCACAAGGAACATTATTAAACCAAAAGGAGGGATGTCCACTCGATTTCCACAAAAGTGTTGTTGATCTAGTGTTTAACTGCATAAACGAGTGGAAATCCACTCTTTTTCGAGTGGGATTTTTTTACTCTTTGAGTGGAAATATAACTATCCTTCTTTCAAATTTCAATTCCTTCTTTATTTACTTTCTTTATTCCTTTCTCTATTTTCTTCTTTATTTCTGTAACACTTATGCTGTAAGGATGTGTCCTGGCCACATGAGAGCAGCAAATTTAAGTAATGAAGTTTAAACCTTTTGGTACTCCAATTGGACAGCGCGAAAAACAGTACCAAATTACAGTTGGAAACTTAATGACAAATTAGTTTAACTGTGAGCGATTCTGTGTAGCACGGTCAACGTTACAAGTATCGCTGCAGGAGTAACCTGAATGTGAGGGTTGATTGATTTCGCCTGCAGAGTAACACTGAGTGACGGGTGATTGACTATTGATAAAGCTCGCCGACATGAATCGTGTGAATAGGGATTAGTCGTAGACGTCCAGAAATAGATCGTCCAGGATTTTCCCTTAAGATATTGAACCTATCGGCCCGGGATGCAGTGGAGAAAAGCACTTCAGATTCCTTTTCATCTTGGAGTGCATGGCCATGGTTATATTGTGTCGCAGTTGAAAAGATTTATGTTGTCATCACCTCTCCGATGTAGACGGAGATGTTTTTTCATGACGTAAGCACAAAATATTACTCCACACAAATATGCAAAATCTGAGCTTCAATTAACGTTGGCCGTATTTTTTCATAATTTATTCGCAAAGGAAGAAAGACGAACAAAAATCATACCCAACAAGTTGCTTAATTTTATAAATGTTACCGCGTTTTCAGAAGAAAACGTAGGGTCACCCCCCCCCCCCCCCCCCCCAGACATATTTAATGTAAACTGGTTATTTAATGTGAAAGAGGACGGGTTATGTACTCAACCCGAATCGCAGAAGTGATAACACCTCGAATCTTTGAACAGCGTGGCAATATAACAATGGCTCCGATACCGGGCCGATTGTGAATATCTTAGCTCATGGTTTGCTGAGTCTTACATGTCCATTAGTCACTGTATTGGAAAAAGATAAATTGGGGTGCCTTTTTATTACTTTTCAAGAAATATGTTCAAGTCTTATTTGCTGGATCGACGTTAGATGATTGTAATTAATTATCATGAATGTACCACTTGGTTTTCCCCTAGCCTCCCCCCCCCACCCATGGGGACAACAAAAACAACAGCATAGAAGGGCATGTCCCATCGTCTATTATGATCTTCCTACGTCTTAAGCAATATTTAAGATTTTGTTTAAGAACAACGTCTTCAAATTGGAAGAAATATATCCCTAAATTCTATTTTGGCCCAAACTTTTAAAAAAACACGAGGCAGGACACCCGCCTTGTGTTTACAGGAGAGTGCTCCCAGATTAAACAAACCACAAAATAGCAGCTAATCCTCCAATTTTGCAGTGATTGTCATGTTGCTAGTCATTTTCCTCTTGTGCAGGAAGAAAAATGTGCCAAGTCTTATTTGCGGGATGTGAAGGAATATGGTTCAAATAGAACGGCAAACGGTCGGTCATACCATAAACACATACGTATAAGTACTTCACGTTGATTGATGACGTTACCGTGGGAACGAGGCACACCTTGTATTAGATGTTTATATACGCATTAGTATACTGCAGTTTTGAGCTGTTAATTTGGTTAAACTTCTATCACGTGATTGACAAAAGTTGCCCCATGTCTATGATAGACGTTGAGCCAGATACTATTACGTCCATAAAAAGTACCTTCAAGACCTTGCAGTTGTGAAAATCCCCCAAGGTCCACTTAGGCTCCCACATAAGATAATTTCTTTCCATTCTCTGTAGGCTTACTAGAATGCCCTTCCTCTCATGTAGCATCAAAGCAGGACTTGCATAGCTTCAAAAGGGAGGTTAATCGTTATCGCAACTAGTTAGATAAATGCGTTTATACTAGATTCCTGTGATAGGGGAATAGCCTCTACTTTTGTAGGTGGACTATTAGGATATAAAAAAACTTTAGTCCGTTTATTTGTGGTATGATTGTGCTATAGCCATATAGCCAACCCTGAGCGGTTGGGCCCATTCCACAGTCCCAATCAATAGTCAAAAGCATCAACATTAGAATGATTGTTCTAAGAAAGCGCAAACTAAATCCAGGAAATAGTTTCAGTAAAGCAGGTGAAAAATGAATTTTATGAATAGTGGAGTGATAAAAGTTCTGCATTGTAAAACAACGGGGGACTAAAGCCTTCCTTAAAATTTATATTGTTTGTTGGGAGGCAAGTTTTTAAAACCAATTCTGGGTTAACGACACACTAGGCATCACATAGTATAAAAAAAAAGTTATTGACTGGACAAACACGGAACTTGTATTGGTAGTGGGCAGTTTCTTACAATCCACTATTTGTATTGCGAGGAAGAAAATCGAAGATTTTGGGTATTCGGTCACTATTTTGAGTAATGGGCGACGTCCAAACTCCGCCCATGAATGTAATATGTCACCCTTTCAACTCAATATTATAATATCTAGTTCATCGTACAATAAGGCAAGATAACAACAGAGTAAAGTATTAAGGGATCAAAGTACGTTGCGGGTAAAAATGCCTTGGCAAGATCTAATTAAAATTGGCGACTGGGCAATAGGGATTGACCCAACAGTATTGTATTATTATAGCATTGGCTATATCGACAAATTCGTTTAAAGTATTTTTTTCTGAAATAAATGAAACATATTGCTTTATTGTTAATAGGGAACCATGAAAATAATTGCATGCCAAAATAATATGCTGAATTACTAATGTTGTTCCTGCTTTGTTGGGGGGAGCACCAAATGTAGATTAAGATCTAATTTAAAAAACGTTGTTTAAATTTTAACCAAATATAAAAAATTAAAAAAAAATGTGAACAGAATAATCCTTAGGGGTCACTCTCTTTTCCGAGAGTTGTAACTTGTAACAATTAGTTGGCATGAAAATAAGAAAATCATATTTCCTTGTGGGGCAGTGTTTTTTCTCGTTTTAATAAGCCCTTTCCGAGTGCAGAAATTGCATGCGCAGTTGGTCGGGTTGTTCCGGGTGGTCAAGTGGAATTGACTTCCGGTTCAAATGAGTATCGGAAGGTGCATTCACTCCAAACAATGTGGAGTAAAAAAAAGTCACAGCTCTTAATGTTGAGTAAAAATCTTAGTCAAAGTTGAGTAAACCTACACAGAGCTGAGTATATTTACCCAAAATGGCTAAGATTTAGTCAACAATGAGTAAGGTTTCCTCAACTTTGACCTAAGATTTTTCAACATTAAGAGCTGTGACAGTTTATCAAAAATGAGTTAAATGATGTTATAGTGTTGAGCCAGGCCAGAGAGAGTGTGTAGAGGAATACTCGAATTGAGCAAAGTGATACAATTGGAAAAACTTACCAGCATTTCTATCATTTCCCTGGCGCAACTTGCAAGGGATTATTCATCTGTGTATTAATTTGCAGACAATCGGGGGGAGGGGGGTGGTAGGACACGCCAAACCTAACGGCAAAAGCAAATTCAAAAGGCATCAACTTCCGGGTGTAGTGTCTGTTTCAAAGACTTAACAGTAGGGAGGCGCTCTTACACATATAGCACCCCAGTTACACACAGACTTGACGATAAGACTAGGCCTGGTCACGAATATTTAAATCTAAATGACCGTTATTGGAAATTACACTATTTTGCAGCCGGGGTTAATCCACTCTAAACCCCGACGGATTTTGAAGCCCATTAATTTTTTTAATTATCATGATATTACTAAGTATTTTGAAACAAAGGTTTAAGAGATTGATATTTAATGTCACTGGGACCGCGAGACTGCCATAGTAAATGCACGTAGCAGCTCACCATACCGTTGGAAATCCCCACATGCCCCAAATTCGAGCAGATCGTGTCATACCTCCCCTGCAGACAATCATCTACCCATAAAGGGGGTGCCATTCAAGTATAAATGGGCAGGTATCGCGCAAACGGAAGTGGGGTAGACTTAACCAGCCAAAAGTCGGACATGCGTAGTAAGAATTTAGAAAGGAATTATGTTTTTTAAGTTTGAATTATTCATCCATGATTAATTTTTTAAAGGTTACGCGCTCCACTGAAAGGAAATTCATGATTCGATGAAAGAATCATTTACATGTTTTGGAACATAAGAAAAGAAAAACGCATTTATTCGTTTTTTTTTAAGGAATTGGTTTATTGGTTCATATACTAATTTTATTGCATTCTTTTTCATTTCATTTTATTCAATAATATTTTTCATTCACTGAAAAGCAGAAGTACACCAGATTGAACACGGCTAATGCAGTACAACAAAAAGGCTCAGAGTTGTTAAAGTGAGGTATGATCCTTTTATTAAAGGTACAAAAAAACAAACAACAAGCAAAAATAGTCTCAAAAACGCGTAGTGTGTAATATATATTGAACACCACTAAAACACATCAAACAAACCATAAACGATATAAATAAATAAATCTTGGTTGGGTATTATCAAGTCCACCACAAAAAAGGACATCTGTAACCAATTCCGCAAAGCCTACAAAAAAATTATACAAAAGGCAAATGTTACTAGTATTCAGAAAGATTCTTCAGAAATCTATGGCGTAACAGCCCGCTATTATGTGAAGATGTAGCTGCTGTTTATCGAAATCATTGGATTGTGCATATTATTTCTCAAATTAATATTATTTTTTTCAGGTATACGCTAGACCATTCTATTACGTATTCGTGTAAAGCACTTGTTAAAATGTTTTTAAAGCGTTTTGGGCTAGGTTCGGTTTCGTCTATTAAATCTTCGGTCTTACGGTCTTATAAGGACCCTGGAAAACGTTTTAGTAACGTTTTGACCGTACAATTGCGATCCGTATTAAAATTTTCACATGATTAACCAAACATGAAGACATTGCGTGGGTTTTACACCTAAGCTTTCACTGAGGACTATTAATAGTCAAAAAGTGTTTTGACTTAATTTAAATATTGTAATGCACATTATTTTTTTTATAATCCACAAAATAGTCCTAAAAGTGGTTGGGAACTTTGACATTAACAAAAAGGTTTTCTTAAGATTTTCGGATTAAATTTCATCATTGCAAAATTTCTTACCAACTTAAAAATTAGGATTTTAATTACAAAACTCGTCAATAGACTAATTAGCAATTGACCAATGTTGTACTTGAATTCGTCCTTTTGGTGCTTGCACAACTAATTCAGTCATTTTGTTAGTTCTAAAGTCGTCTTTAATAGTCATTATTGTCATTTGACAAATTAAAATTGTCAGCTCATTAGTTTGTCTTTTTAAAGGTAAATGTAGAGGTAATGAAAATATTTTGTAATCATGAAAAATTGTTAACATAAGGGAAGATTCTCTTCCAGCATAGCAAACAGTTTCCAGATGAAGTTAATATTATGAATCGATAAAAAACGATTCATGACTAATTTTTATTTAGTCAAATTAAGACATTTTTGACTAATATTAATATTCTCAGTGTTCATATCTTGATCAAAATATAAGCAACAGTTAGTACGCGGACTACTTTGGAAAAAATATTGTTTCAACATCAAACATAATCATCCTGTATTGTTTCATCATTGTATAAGAACTTTGAAACAGATGCAAATTTCTCACCACCCAAAATAAACAGTGATCGAATATCGATGTTTCATAAAAACAAAAGTGACCTTTGAAGGTCAATACAAGTGTTATAATAATGCAAGCGTACTTGTATATCAAATTGTTGCAAGGTAAGTTCGGCATCATTTTACTCTTTGTTTCGGTACTGGTCAAAATATTTACATATTTCTAATTACGGACTGGCATATAATGTTTTTCAGAAGCGGAATGCTTGTAAAATCGAAAGTAAGCACAATCTGCTAGATGGACCAATGAATAATCTATGAAACTGCACTGTTTTATGAGTACAGTGATAACAAAAAACGTTATCCATATTTACACAAGTAATATTCATTGTGCGTATGAGGCTCTATATAGGCTAGGAAATTGAAATTGAATCCGCAGCATTGCAATATAGATACGGTCAATAATTAGAAAAAACGCCATAGATAAAATATAGATAAGGCGGAAAATACAGAAAAAAAACACAATTTTATTTGGCTGGTCATCTTGAACAGAAGAAACGTTCAATTTATTACGTTGGGACATGTGTAGCTTTTCAAGACCAAAGATGGCTACTTCTAGATCTCCAACACGTTTTGGGCTCATGTACACAATGGAAGTGGAAATTAAATTGAAAGGTGATTTAGTGAGGATTATTACCTAATCAAATAACGATTTCACACCATTTTCATTTCACACCCATTGCTTTATCTTCATTATTTTGATTATGTTTCGATTTTCGATAGTATACTTTTAACCTAGAGAGGCGGAGGCACATTCCCGCCCAGTGTTACAGCAGGCTCCTGAAACATACCTGTAAAATTGTGTTAACTTTGGATTGTTAGTATTTCCTATTATGCTGTATGTCAGGTTGTTGTATATTGATTTCGTAATATTTTAAGTATTTGTGGTAAGGCGCTGTGTTCTCTGTAGAGCGCCGTATAAATGCATTTATTATTATTATTATTATTATGACTAATTCAGCATTAAGGCGAAATTATCTTTTGTTATTCACGAAGATTGGCGTTATAGGCGAAATTCTGTTTCCCCTTAAGGCATCTTTTGTTTCCGGTTTATTCCGCCAATGAATAGTAATTTATGCAAATGAGGTGGAATAACAAAGGATATGAATATTAATTAATTTAAATAACAAAAAGAGCTCATTATAAACTAATGAATCGTTAATATTTTCCCTTATTCCACTGTCAGGAACCTTGTATAAACGTTTCCCCCTCTTACTGCTTGTTCCATAATCCTTTCTACCAATGGTAACTTTGGGCATGTTATAAGCGAGCGCAAAGCGAAGCTCTTAAAGACTAACGCGTATACACGTATTGAAAGCTATTGAAAATCTATAGTTTGACATGTTTACGAAATACCGACCCTCATTTGACCCCCCCCTTTTCGTTCTTACCATTAACTCCTACGGAGTTAAAAATCGACGGGTACCGGACAGGTACTCGCCATTGTAATATTGTAATTTTAATTTGTAGTCCGATATTCAACAAGTAATTTATTCTCCATTCTGTTGGATCTTTTGTTTTCTCGCAAATTTATTTTTTATGTACTTCTTTTCTAACATTAAACCTATGATAATGTTGTGCTGATGTTTTAAAAACTATGCTTGGAATAATTAAAAACACGATATTTTGGGATGCTCAAATGAATTTGGTATATGTTTCACCAATAGATGGCGCCCATGGCGCCCTTTTAAATTCATAATTTCTTCAGGGGAGGGCGGCCAAGAAATCCTAATTTTAGACGTTGCCATTGGTTTAACACGTAAAAGCGAGATCTTGACGAAAAATTCTGAATTTTTTATATGTTGTCAAAGCTGTCATACTATTCGGCTAAGATGTAGAAAGAATAAATACGACTTAAACCAGGGGGCCGGACTCGATCTGCTGGATTTGGGCATTTGGGATTTCCAAACGGTAATTTAGGGAATTCTTGCGTGCATTTTCTATGGCAAATATGACAGAATGAAAGTGTATCTGAGCGCTCGCTTCTCAGGTTCTACCTGCATCATATTAGTACTCTGTTTCTATTCTAAGAACAATATCACAAGTTTGCGGGTTTTTTTGCAATTAGCAGTGGGTTAAACCTTTATTCATATTAATGTTACTATATAGCCTTTTTCAGTTATAATTAACAATAGAGCTGAATTTCCTTGCCGTCATTCCAAGGAAGACCCTCTAAACCTTTACTAGTTTTAAGAGTGTATTGAATATTGTTTATTGAAATTCAATCAAATATCGTGAAATTAAACTAACTTATTGAAATATTTTCCCTTCAGCCGTCGGTTCAAGATAAAATGGCGTCTGACGTCTATCCTTTGGACACGTGGGATTACGTCGTATTCTCCTTATTTCTTGCAATCTCTGTAGTCACTACTGGTTTATATCATGGGCTTTGCAAAAGGGAGGTCATCAATCACACGACAGTAAGGATAATATTTACAAAAGAAAATCTTCCGGCCCTGCTCCGGTTGAGGGGGCACTTGTATTCAAAGGTGGATAGATGCGTGAACAGAAAAACAACGCGTAAAAAGTGCTCCCATTTTTGTTTTCCAAACACATAGCGATGTACGCCGGTACATTGATTAGGGTGTCAAAAACAAGCAAAATATGGAAAAAGGTAGGTGGAATATGAAGCGTGAACATAGACCTAAAAATAATGTAACAAGCAGATACTAAAGATCTAATTAACGACCAATGCATTGCGTTGTTAGGTTTAGCAAAACTGACAAAAGTACTTCATTAGGGTAGCAACAGACAAAATACTTGTTTAGGGTATGCTTTTAAGCATTGGTACAACATACTTGTTAGGGTGCATTTTGTAGGTCCATTTTCACACTCATCATATCCACCTTTGAATACAAGTCCCCACCCGCCACTGCTCACGTTTGGGAATCTTACATAAATTTTACATGCAACGGTGTAAAATTGACATGACATTTGTTATATAATTTTCCTTGGTGTCATCAATAGACTTGTTGTTGATATTTTTAAACAACGCCTATTTTAGCTACAAGGATACTCTGATTGTTTTAGTATGTATTTCATGTGAGGGTATCCGCATACAGCTATTCCGCGTTCAAAGAACTTGAAATGACGATATTTTACTGTATCAGTTCGTGCGGTTTACATTAGTATCTAACATGTAGAGTAATGTACTGTCGTAATTGTCACTGCTTGTGATGATGGCGGTTTATTATAGACTTCCGGTGTCACATGACATACCAACTAACGAAACGAGGCGTTCGCTATACCGCGGGGTTGACCTTTTGGGGACATAGCTTCTGCTGGCCAATCAGTGGCGGTACTAGAGGGGAAAAGGGGGTGATTGGGCCCCAAACAATCTGCATTCTGTGGATTCGAATGTAAGCTCTGTCTATCATCAGATATACAAATGAATAGGACTCGTCCAAATTGTTGAAGGGATGCATACAATCGGGTCTGAAAAATGGGTTTTTTTAAATTGCAAATAATTCAGATCTTTGATGAATGCAAGTTCACTTCGATATAAAAAACATTCAGTTTGGTAAAATTTTACATAAATTCATCTACTTTGTTTTGATTCTTTTAATTTTTAAAGTACGTGCAAGTTTCTCTACCATTACCTATCGGAAAAATGAGTCCTTTATTCTTGAAAATCGATTCTATCGGCTTCAAATGTAGCTATTTGCATGCAAAATAACATGATTGGGATGTTAGGGGAGTGTGTTTCGCTGGAATCAGTGCACATAAATCTATCTGTGGAGTTGTGACTGATCGTTGAAGTTTGTGACTGTGTTGTTCGCTGTTTTTTTTCGAGCATATAGAGTAGTAGTATATGGGTACCATGCCGCAAGCAAGATAATTGGGCTATAAAAATACGGGCACGGCGCCACGGTGTATATCTGTTGTTCAGAGCAAACGGGCGTGAGTGAATTATGACAGGCAGAGGGTACACTTGTATCTGCCGGGGAGAGCACATTGCGTTGTGTTTTATAGAGGGGGCTGAGGTTAGAAAAATTCCATTCGCTTTGTTTAATAGCGCTTCTAATGTTAACAATCCTTGCGTTGGAATTACAACAATATCCTCTAAGTTAAAAAATCCGAGAGAAAATGAAGCATATTTAAATGTCAAAATGAGACATGTAAGCTTTAACTTATCGTAGACTGCATAGGTTTACCATGCCTGAGAATTCGTTGTAGCGGCCGTTTATTTTTATATTTTCGCACTTGCTGTATAATTAATTCACAGCATTGTCGCGCTTAATACAAGGCATAGAAGTTCTAATCTCGCACAAATAACAATGAATATGTAGCTTATTAAGATTGAATACCGATCAAATAATTTGCCTCTCAATCAAGAATGTTGGGATTTTCTTTTTCAACAACTTTCACAAAATGCTTGGCACTTCCGGTGTGTGTGCATAGCCACACGGGACAACGATGCTCATGAAGATCGATCACAGAGATAACCCGCCCCTATACAAGCCCGCAAAATCCTTGTTGGGACCATTGGTCAAGTATGGTTCAAACGATGACCTCATACTTATATTAGGGTCCGCCAGTTTGGATCCGGAACTCGCCATAGAAACCCCCTTTATCAATCTCATCTCGACCCCCAAAGTGAAAGTTAAGTAGTCCCATGGACCATGTATGCCCGCCCGTATGGTGACGTGAAAATTAACGGTTTAGTATATACATCGGCCCTCTCCCCTCAGCTATTTTTTAATCATTTCTCTTTGCGAATAGACCTACTGGGGAAAAGCCTACTGGGGAAAAAGTTAAGTAAAATTAAAAAACACCCAAAAAAGAAAAAACCTACAAATATAAAAAATCTTATTAAAAAAAAAACAATTGGACTACAGAGTAGTCTATCCATTATACTGCTCATTATAAACATTATACAAGGGTTTTAAAAAAAGAAACAACGTGAACATGTTTCAATATTGTTTTTATTCCTAAAACAGATACCTCCTCGCTGACGCGTGTATTCAGCATACCCCGTTGCTATGGGACACTCCTTGCATCATTTGTCTCACCAATCACGCTCCTTGGTGATCCCGCGGAGACGTACGTCAATCGTGGGCTGTATTTTTTGCCGTACTCTCTTTAGTAACTTTCTTCTATATCCCACCATTGCGTTGCTCTTTGTACCTTGTGTTTTACAAATTAGAAATTAATACACCAGTTTATGGGTAGTATTATATTTATGATAGAAGTCCATCATACATAAAGCGGTAGATTGGGTAGAATTCTTGTCCTCGTTTTTTTAAAATCTTTTGATTAGCATTTGATCGAGTGCAGTGGCGTATCTTGGTGGGTGCTTTTGGGGCGTGTGTCCCCAGGGGTTCATGCCAAAATATGCAATTAAGGCTATTTCACCTATAACGTCCTTCCTTTCCTCCCCGGGGGTCCCCCTCAAAAAGTCCAGGTCTGGATTACGCCGGAAGAGTGGGATGGCAATAGCGGAAATAACAAGTGGTCCGGTGACTGAGTGTTCAAACCGCCCATCTAGTTGGCCATAGGGATTAAAGGAAAATTGTTCATTTTGGTGACATACTTCGCAGAAGTATACCATTTTTCCACTATAAATCTAATAATTTTTATGAATTACCAATTTATTAGTTATGGCAAATTGTAAAGGTTGGCACATTCATGAAATAATAAAATTGCCATCTCAATTTCTTTTTCTGAATATCCGTGACCAAGGGAACATACACTACGATACATTGACACAAGCAAATAATGGCATTATTGACAATAATCCACTGATAATTCAGCGGACAAAGCTCTTCAAATTCCCCTTTGTTTTAGTAGTTGGAACTGCAGAGCCTTGTTACTGTCCAGAGCAAGTTAATAAATAGATGTCAGGCGTTATGATAATTATCCCTGCCCAGTTTAGGGTAAACGTTTCACATAGAAGTGACAAGTACGCAATGTCATGCACTGTATGAATGTTGTGCAGATATACGCATGACTGAAATTCAATGGCAACTCTTTTGTATACTTGGGACTGCATATATATGAAACGTCTATTCAGTTTGGATTGAGCTGGGCCTCGTGTCACATAAAAATAAACTTTGAGGTTCTACTGTGATTTCAATAATTTTGACTGTATATTTTACCATTTTTTGAAAAAGAACTAATGTGAACCAAAACTCACGGTGGATATGTTGCTTGTAAGCTGTGACCTAACACCATTTTTTGTGGCAGAACCAAGATCAATAACTTATTGCGGGACCCTCAATTCTATTGAATTTACCACCAGGGTTATTTAGAGAAAATCAAAAGAAGGGGGCTAGCGACCTATGCTAACAACACGGTAACATAAATAGAAATGGGTGTTAACGCGTACGCAAGTTACTGTAAGTTAAGTTTTGGTTTCTGCACAAAGATGTTAGGGTCACAGTCTACCAAAACTTTCTTTCATGATTTTTTTGTTCATCTTTGTTTCCTTTCGGAAAAATGCTGCAATTATGGGCAAGTTATCTGAACGCACAGTAGAAACCTAAGATTTATATCTTCGTTAAGAGGACAGTATCTTGATGGCTTTGGGGGGGGGGGGGGCGTCATGAAAAAATAGCTTAATCTTAATCTGGTGATGACACCCTGAAACCCCTTTTATCTGGAAGTACAGAGCCATTGTTATACCGATACAGTTGAAACGTAAATGTGAGTACTTTATCCTCTGCATACCGAGCGTATTTACGATCAAAACACGTGCTATTATTTGCTCGAGTCATTCTGCATGATGTCCATCTACTGGTCACTGAATATTTTGAAGAAATTGTAATGACAATTTTATTTAATTCATTTTCATCAAATGTGCAACTTTTTCAATTGACAATCCCCCAGACTAGGTAAGGTTATCATTAGACAATAAGAACTGAACTGCTCATAAACAGTTACTTCCACGATAATCGTAACCACAATGTCCTTATGCAGCATCTTTATATCGCTTTGATCCCATGGAGTATAGCTTATTGGTTCTCCATTTGAGTGCCTTATACGCCTCGTTTGTTTCAGCCTGTAACCAAATGGCCTCATCTACAAGGTAACGTTTATGGCAGCTCGGACACTCACTCATGGGGACACTCTCGGTTCTTTTACTGGCTGTAGCAACTGTCGTAACTCAATGGCGTAACTAGTTTAACTTAACTAGACTCAAAGTCCAGCACATGCCCACCGTCTTGTTATCTGTTAGAAATCCTCATTTGTTCTTTCTACCACCTAGATGTCTCTGTTTTGCTCCTTTTTCTCTTCAATCTCTCACACACACACACGCTTCTACTCTCTACAAGAACAAAACACACAACATGTTCAAAACATTTTATCAAAGATATAATATTTCCAAGATTGAAATATCAGGTCTCCGAAATGTTTTGAAAACGGTTCCTTTCAATAAAAAAAATTCGAAAATGGTTTGGAGTTTTCGAATTTTGAACATGGGCTAATATAGAATTGTTTTCATAAAATTTCCGGAACCAAAACGAAACGGAGAGTGTCCTGGCTATCATGTCAACATACGGAATAAACCTTGCCCTTGTAGACGGGCATATGGCATAGTGCTGTATTGAATGATGCAGTGCCGCAACAGTATAGTATATGATAACACAAATGTTTACTTCTTACTCTTTATTCTCCAGGTAGACACGGATGTTTTTTGTTAATCTTTCCCTTGATGGCCAGTCGCACGGAAGTGTTGAAAAAATCTGCTCTTGGCCGGATTAGAACGGGCGACCTTCGTTTTACTACATTGGCGTAAAATTTCTTTTTTACATTGGGGGTATGGGGTTGAATGAAAATTTTATGAATAAACTGGGTTTGCTGAAAAGATGCACTACTGGTGCACATGTGCGCGCGAAGCGCGCTCGAAAAAAAAAAAAAAAAATTGTCATTTAGAAGCTGAAATTCGTTAATATAATCTTATTAGAACAAAATGCGCGCAAAAAGCGCGTGAACTTACCTTTTTAAAACTAGTATGGTAAAATATAATTTTTTTTGGAGGATCAAAACACATTGACGGGCATCAACATTGGGGGAGGATTGTATTGACCCACCCCCCCAATCAAAATAGTGGGTGGGGCCCCCTCCCCCCGGGTTTACGGCTATGTTTTACTAGAGGACGCGCGTTGCCAGCTGAGCTTATCAAGCCAGGGTTAGTAAAAAGAGGCCGATAGCTATTATCTATAGGTGTTTTAGTTCCCGAAGTTAAAAATTCAAAAACAATATTCAAAATACAAATATAAATCGTATAATGTAAATTGATTAGATGTTATCCTCTAGGAAAACGAAGAAATTAAATGTATAAATATATATAGGCGTAATTTTCTGCACATTTGACAGACACGTAACGTACCTGAGAAGGAACGAGATTTTCATGTTCGTTTAAACCAAATTTACTGAGCCATGCGCAATCCTGAACTTTTTACAATCATTCCCTACAATCATGACTCTCAGAGATAAAATAACAACATTTTAAATGAAATGAAAGGTTTCATGTTACTATAAAACTTTTCGAAACATATAACCCATGATTTATATGTGTATTTTTGGGCTAACTAAGCGGTCGGTTTGGGCGCATCATTCGAAATTGGAGCGATGGTTTTCTTTCTTCAGACAGCATGTACATTGCTATCGTTTCTTATTCACCAGCTCTTGCTATTGAAACAGGTCAGTCATGACGCTGATAGCTTTTTCACGTATTGGTACCACCGTGGTATTGCATTAACTTGACGTGTAACATACTTTCAACAACGTGTTGATGCTTTCTTTATCTGATAAATCATAGTAAACATAATTCATAACCAACTGATTCAAACAGAAATTAACAAGACGTTGCCTTTAGTAATGGGCTACACTACATGCTAAACAACATTTGACATCATGGTTCTAAATTTGGCAAATTAAGTTTGTTAATCAAGTACAATTCCTTTTAATGATAAATATCGTGCGTAAAACATTAAAGTACATCAAACTTAATTTTTAAGGAAATGGCCCTGTCAGCAGCTTAAAGCAATATTGGCACTTTCTTGAAGAGCCCCCCAATTTTTCAAATTTGATATTTTCAAGGGGGGGTCGGACACGATCTGCTCGCTTTGGGCCTTGGGGATTTCCCAAACGGTCATTTAGGGAATTCCTACGTGTATTCTCTACGGCAAGGCCTCGGGTCCATTTACAATAAAAAAATCATCTTTTAAAACCTTTGTTCAAAAGATCTTAGTAATTCATATAAATAAGAAAATTATTCACTTCAAAATCCGTTCGGGGTTGGTGGATTAACCCGTGTAAAATAGGGTGTAATTTCCAATAACGGTCATTTTAGATTTAATATCGTGAACCAAGCCTAGTCTTTAGTCAAGTCTGT
>JAMKCH010014414.1:0-24913 GCA_023653785.1 Ophioderma brevispina
CTACTGTAAAAATTTACAGTATATACACAGCATTCATTCCTACCAACTAATAGGCCCTACCGTAAAAAATCATTTATATTTAAAGGATGGTCTAAATTATGGCAGGTTTGCTAAGTTGGTGTGGTCATCAGTGCTTTTTGTTATATTCCCAACCTATAACTCACCGAATACACACATTTTCACTAGTTTTTTTTAATTAAATATCCTTTAGAGTATACTGTATATTTTACCTATTTTTTTGGGCAGATGCCAGATAATATTGTAAAAATTTCCATTCCTTTATATTGTTAACTGTGTCCTGATACCCCGTTGAAGTCAAATTTTACAGTAATTATTACTCAGGCATTCATTCTACCAACTAAACGCCTACTGAAAGTAAGATTTTTTATAGGTTTTATTATATTTAAAAGATGGTCTACATTATAGGCACGATGGTAAGTTTCGTGTGGTCATCCGTGCTGTTTTTTATTCCTACATACTCCCACGCTCTTTAATAACTCCCGAATACACAAGAGTTTTAATTAAATTATCTTTTAGAGACACGTAATATTTATAGTATTTTGTTTGAGAATGCCCGTATAATATTTACAACTTTACAATATCTGTATAGTGTATTGTGTCCCGAGACCCCGGTTTAAGTACAATTCAGTTCATACGGTCTCCTTTTGGTAACTTTTGCCTCAAAGCTCAATTTTAGCTAAATTTGATTCCCAATCCGGCAAATTTCTCAAATTTCAGTTCCTAGACCTACTTTGGGACACAAATTAAGTTCCCAATCCCCCAGTTTGAAATCGGGTCGCACATCCTACCTGAAAAAAATAGAGCCACTCCTACCGTCGCAATCGCTCTTGCCTTTAACTGTCTTCGCAAACCCCCCCCCCATCGCCCAAAGACACCTGAATAAGGTTCCGGAAGGAACCAAACCAAACCCCTCCGAAAAGGCGAAAGCTGAGAACCTCGAAATTCTAGTATTACAACAGAGAAGATTTTAGTAAGCTTCCCACAAATGCATTGCTTCCAATGGAGGTTTTTGTACATGTCACTGATGGACTCGTTAAGTGACGAAACAGGCTAAATTGACAGTACTGAGCACAAACTTGCATTTTTTAAGATGTTTTCATCCCTAACGATTCACATGCCCATCTGTACAAAACTTCTCAATGGAAGCAATGCATTGTGGGAAACTTTCTGATATCTTCTCTTGATTTACTCGATTCGCGCTGATCTAGGAGCCCACAGTTTTAGATCAGATCCTTTAGGTGAAATAGGGAAGAGCATTTTAATCTCTCCACTAATCGCTTCTCTGCCTAACATAGAATGTGGTGGTGACTTGAAAGAAAAGGGCCAAGTACAAAACTTAATTTTGTTTACTGCATACTTTCTGATTGACTTCGTGCAGTTTTTATACGCTCGATTTATAAATCAGTCACATCATGTAAGAATTGTGATTAGGAATTAAAGGGTTTCCTGTGGTCACTGCGAAAAACGCTATCTTTTTGAGTGTTTAAACGTGTTAAGAATTTTAATTCAATTGTGTGGCTTAGATTAAGGAAATTTTTTTGTTTTTTTTTTTTTTTTTTTTTTTAATTTTTGTTTTTTTTTTTTTTTTTTTAAAATGATATTTAGAATTAAACAGAGTAAGCATGAAAAAAAAATCCTGAACACATTTTTACAGTATGGTACCAATGGCAACACTAACACTTACTTGCCTTCAATCCTCTTATTCCGATGTCCACTGTTCCAAACGTTACCTAAACTAATACAATAGTCATGACTATTGTATTAGTTTAGGTAACGTATGGAAGTAATGATGAGGCCCCGTATCACCTGTGTGGACAGCGCAAAAACCACTGTTACCATATTCAGGATTCAATAGGGCACCTGCCTTATACATGTATTTCACATTTTAACGTACGTTACTTTTACCAGTGAACCTCTATGTTTTGACCACTGCACCGTCATATTGACCGTAGAGCACACAGTATTAAGAACAGACGGATAGGAGTGCTGCAAAGTTTAAATGCTGTGCGCCCCTCATAAACAGCTCTCACCCGTAAAAAAGTTACAGGTGTGTCCCTATATCAGCGCGAATCGAGTGAGTATAGTACTGCCCAACACCTTTGGGGAAACAAACTCTGTCTTTAATGCATTCAGTTGTTATTGCTGTGATGGTCTATAGGTCTCGGAACCACTACCCCTAATAGGTCTTTTATTGATACACCATAAAGATGATTCCTCCTGTACAAACAGAACATAAGAATGATTAGATCATGATGAACACAATAAGAGTGATGAATACTTCCCTCACAACCAGTGGGGAACAAACTCTGTTTTTAGTGCATTCAGAGTGTTGCATCAGTGATTCTATATTTCGCAGATAACACTTATACTAGAGCAACACCCATAATAGGTCTGACCATTATACACAGATAGCGGGTGGCGATTAAAAGTTGAAACCCATTTGTCACGGCATAATAAGGGCAAAATGCAGTCGTAACTGCACTTACTTTCATGGCATTGGACGATAAATTTTGAATTTCCTAAAAATAAGGGAAAATAAAGAGGGTTTTTTTCACACAAGGAATTTTGTTATATTAAAAAAAAAAAAAAAAAAAAAAAAAAAAAAAAAAATTTCCCGAAAAAATAAGGAAAAAAAACTGAGGAGGAAAACTGAGTGAAATAAATAAATAAATGCAGCAAACAAATAGCAGAGCATGTAAGATAAAGCGTATTTGGTTTTAAATATAGAAAGGAATGAATGAAGGAAAGAAAAGAATGAATGATAAATCCCACTCCCGTTATGTATTTGAATAAAAGAAAAAAAGAAAGGAAAAGGAAAGGAAGAGAAAGGGAAGGGTAAAGGGAAAGGGAAACGGTGAAGAGGGAAGGGAAGGGGAGGGAAGAGGGAAGGAAGGGAAGGGAAGGGAAGGGGAGGGAGGGGAAAAGGAGGGGAGGGAAGGGGAAGGGATAGAGGAAGGAAAGGGAGGGGGAAGGGAAGAGGGAAGGGAAGGGAAGAAGGGAAGAAGAGGGAGAGGGAAGGGAGGGGAGGGAAGGGGAAGGGAGGGGGAGGAAGGGAGGGGAGGGACGGGAGGGAGGGGAGAGGTGAGGGGAGGAAAGGGAAAGGGAAGGGGATGGGAAAAAGGGGGCGGGGGAAAGGGGTGCGGGGGAAAGGGGTGCGGGGGAAAGGGGTGCGGGGGAAAGGGGGCCAAGGGGGCAGGTGGCCAGAGAAGGGGCCTCAGGAGACAGGGTCACAGGGGGCCGAGGAGAATAGGGGAGGGAAGGGGAGAGAGGGAAGGGACGTGAAGGGGATTGGGGAGAGGGGTGCAGGGAAAGGGGTGGGGGTTTTTAAAAGGGGCCAAGGGGGCAGGTGGCAGGGGAAAAGGGGGCCCAGGAGACAGGGGTCACCGGGGGACCGAGGGGGAAGGAGAGTGCCAAAGGCGGCGCAGCGGCCCAGGGGGGAAACAGGGCAGGGGCCAAGTGGGCAGGGGGCCCAGGCGAAGGGGTTGGGGGAAGGGGATCAGGGACAGAGTTTTATTAAGTCAAGCAATATGACTATTCTATGAAACAAGAGTATATGGTTGCCAAGCAAAACTCGAGACAAAACTACAAACGCAATGCATCCCAATTCAGTCCATTAATTAGCTAGACCCCGTTTTGTAATATTAGAGAAGGCAGGAGGCGGGGGAAAAAATTGTGAAGGTTGTATTCACCAAATTACCCAACAGGATTTTTAAATTTCAAAACATAGGGAGAGAATTTTACCTAACAAATTTATTGAAATTTGACCCTTTTTCCCTAAGTGTAGGGTTGACTTTGGTATTATACATAGAGGGTAGGACGCGATATCGATGTAGCGATACCAACTGTGATCAATAATCCGCGGGACAAGAAGACCTGGGGGCACAGTGCCCTGACTCATAGTGTGTTCATCTTTTTCTTAAGGTAGGCTAATCGATTCAAATGGTCTTTTACGAAAAAATTACCATAAACATCAAATCCCTAAATCAATTAGTTCCAAAATTGATTGATCTTTCTCCAATATTTTTTGCAGTTTCAAGACGTGTTTTTGTGTTTTATTTTATTTTTAAAATCCCTAATTTGCATTAAATAATTTTTCCCAGCGAAAATGGAAGGTGCTTTAAGCTGAAACTCCATGGATGTGTGTATAAACAAAATACCTAAATCTCACATGGCTTTTTTAGATCAAGGTTAAATACTGTAGAAAAAATTATTTCAGGGAAAAATAATTAGGAAAATTAAAAAACAACCTGCTTATTCCAAAATAGAACCACTCAATCTGCAAAAATCTAAACGTGAGATGTTTCTAATTTGATGTTCTTTCATATGGGCACTTATTCAACACCAAGGGAGTTGTAGTTTCTTCTAGGGAAGAATATAAAAAGTAGATACTTCAGTATTCCAGAAATACTCAACCAAAAAAGGTGTTGGTGTGATCACCTCTTCTTTGTTTTTGATGACAACACAAAAATAAAAAAACGGTTTGTAGTTTGATATTTGTTCTAAACCATTAAAAAACAAACACCAATAATAGTAACTAATCAATTACTTGAGAAAAAAATGAAATAAAATGTGTAGTTTTACACAAAAGTGGCCCATTTTGGTCACTTTCTATAATGCAATCAGTCCCTGTTTACAAGTCTTTGGGAATTTGAAAATGCATTAGATGATATATTGCCAAACCCTTATTTGAAAAAAAATTAAAAATTTGCACACATGTTCTGCACCAATACCACATTCATGACAATGTCAGCAGATCGCGGGCATGAAGCCGTAGCGATAATCATATCTTTAAAAGCGAAATAATACAAAAAATGTATTGTTTTATTTGGAAAGTTTTTGAAGCGGGACAAAGGACGGGATAAAATTGACGTATTTAACATTAAGGCATTGTTCAGGATAGCGATCAATGTCTTCTACTGTCAAAAAACCGATAGCAATGTTTTACCACACCTATCTTATCAATGGGAATATTCCTGAAAAGATTTCACAATCATGCTCATTACGAAATTGGCTGGTTATGATTCCTTGTCGATTGATTGGCCCAAAAATCGCAGAAAAATGATACAATTGTTTGTGAAAACAAATACTTTTCAGCATGCACCTCAAAATCTTGTGGGTATTAGATGAATACCAACTTTTCTTCACAATTTTTCCTGACACCAATACCTTCTCTAAATTAATTAAAAACCGAGGGCCCTAAGTAATTGCAATGGAGACAGTAGTGTCGAAAGCTGTGTGCCGGCAGGTGAAATTGATGCCATTGATGGTGTAAGACATGTCCATCCAAGATTTGAACAGGTGATTAGTGGCCTGTAGGTTTTTTCTTTATGTTGTGCTGCAGTGGGTATAATAGGTCTACTGCTTTGCAAATTCGCCATCTTTTCACCTACAAAATCAATCCTGTAAATCGAAGTAAATTGAGGCGCAAGTCTGCGGACCCTATTCCAGGCATTCGACAGGTCAAAACTTTTTCCAGCCTGCCTCATCAGTGTGAATCTAATTCTCGTTATATCATGCTGTGCAGCTGCATGATCGTCTTCTCTCGATTCTTTCTTTACTTTGTACCTTTCTTCAAATGCTACTAGTACCAAGCTTGTTCGGATTGAACCAAGAATTGGCCACAAGAACCCAATCTGACATGTTCATAACGGCGTTAAAGGTCACGCAGGGGTCATTAAGGTCATATCACGCTAACCCACCTCTTTGCAGGGTTTATGACCCAAATCATTGTTATATTACAGTCTTGGTCAGAAGAACCCCTGACCAAGCCCATATGAGGTGTAGACAGATTGGGGTTCAAATGTCACGTGGGTCAATTAAAGGGGCATTCTTTGAAAATCTATAATTCCGTCTAGTGCTCAACTCACTTAGCTTAACACTAGAGTTGGCCAAAGAAACATTACCTGTGGTGTATACGCCTGGGGTCAAAGTTCATCAATGGCAGCAAATTGCACGCATGATATATCTTTCTTTCTAAAGACGCCGGTTTCTAGTGTGTTATTCTTTTTCCTTTTTTGTCCCAATGAATCTCAGCAACATTCTCAGTAGGTGTTCTGAAACCAATCAAGTATAATTTAGGGAAATGTTTCCCTCAGAAAATCCCTTGTGTCTTTACAATTAATCCTTTCCTTGATTCAAGTACTCTTGTCTGACCAAGCCTTGCTCTCTCTGTCTCCCCCTCCCCCTCCCTCCCTCTCCCTCCTCTTCTCTTTATGGTTTTATGCTATAGTTGATCAACTTACTAATTTTGACCCCTGATTTACCAAGCCAAAATAATTTGCCATTCATAAAATTTCCCATGTTGAACCAATTTCAATGAAAGTTTTTCTTTTGTTTCTTATCAATGAAAACTGACATTTGTACACTAAATTTTCCATTAAAATTCTCTTAAAGGACCTTGTTGACTCTCTTTTTTTGGTATATTATAATTTTTACATAGTGCCTCTTTATATCACATACTAACATGCGAGTACCTCCAGAAATATTTCTTGAAAACACATTTTTACCACAGACTAAGGCCCAAAAAAAAAAAGTTTTGTCTCAGTTCGTTGCTGTGTCTTTTTTTTTACAAATAATATGACCTATGCAATTTTTTTTAAAATTTTGTGCCGTGGTGTTTTTAGCAATACACTATATGTACCACTCCAATATACCCCACTTTATTTTCAAGGCACAAAACAAACATTACACAATGAAAAAACACAATATAACATCCATACTTTTCTTTTTTATTTGTATGGTTCCATGTCTTTACATGCCTTATGAATTCGACAACTTAGTATTACAAATTCATAGAAGTTTACCTGCTGCCTAGTTACAGTAACATGTAACTCAGGACTTAAGGTACTGAGTTACAGAACGGTGCTATTAAATGACTTAGCCATTTTTCCTGAACTCAGCGAAGTTCAACTTTGCAGAAGGATTACTTATCTTTAATTTTATTTTACTCACCCTCAAGTAACTCCATGCAATCATGTGTATCTCATGATTCATATGAGATTGTTGATGTCAATTTTCACTTACCTATGTTCGTGAAAATTATACATTTTTATGGAGGTCTGCTCATTATTCACCTCACAAACGTACGTTGATAATATCGCTAGGACTCACGTGATTGTATGCACGCCACTGGCGAACTACGCATTCGGTGTTTTTTTTTGCGCCGTGATTCTATATATCTTGACAAGATTCTAAGCCACACCCTCTGCGGAGATATCTAGAGCCAAAATTTGTCCGGGCGCTCCTTCTTTTAACATAAATTGACTGCCGTTTTTACGAAGGGTTCTTGCCATGCTTGTTTTGTTTTTGGTGCGTGTTTTGTGTAAATTGCTTCGGAGGAGAAGTTTCTAGTACCGATTCTGTTGTGTGCCCTGTCACTCATTGCTCGCACGCGATCGACGTGTGTGGTTATGTGGCCGTATTTCACGGACGAGTCAGACGATGGTCGCCAAGAACTCACAGTTTTAGCCCGTCGTCATTGTTTTAATTAAGACAAAAAGCAAGGGTTAGTTCTGAATTGTTAGGCCGATTTCAAAATTATCCGATTATTATAGACCTAGCTCACTCTTCACTTTTTGGGATAAGGCCAAACTTTTTTTTTTTTTTTTTACTAGTACGGCCACGCATAAAACTTAATCCCCATATACCGCTCAATTAGTTACTTTTTGTGGATGGGCTTGGACGGCACGCTGAATATGTGTTGGAAACGGTTTTTTTCATCGGTGGTGTGCATTTGTTTACCGTGTGTACGACCGTTAACCTCGTCACTTTATGCTTCCGGTTTCATTCGGGACTTCAATTCTGCTGGTTAAAGAAATCGCTCCCTCCCTATTGTCTTCTCGAATTTACTATTTGTGATATCAAATTGTAAAACAAATGGTATGTACAGTAATGTACGCATTGCAAGAATTGACATAAATGCATGTTGAGTGCATATTGGCTGTATTTTGGTCTCTGTCCCTTGCAAGTTTTGAGTTCATTCAATACCGTATGTCCCTTCAATACAACGAACTAACATGAGAATCAGCTGTTAGATAATGCCCAGTGCTAATGAAATGGATTCGATGCCTATTTATCTAGACTACCTGCTGCCATGAACTGTGAATTTCATTGGTACTTAAACCATGTCCCATCCCGCGTTTGCTCGCACTGGTCGGCAATTAAGATTAAATGGTTCAATGGCAGACAGAAAAGAGTGTTGTCACTGATCCATCGATCAATCTAAGATATCTGTATTGGCTAAGTCAATCAAACTTTGAAAAAAAAACATTAACTTCAAGGCTTCGCTGTGGCCGCAATACTGGGCGACCCAAAATACCCGGTGTTTTCGGCAGATGACATTGCCGTATGGCAGGGGTACTATCTGCCGAAACGCCCGGTGTTTTCGGCAAGATTCATTCCAAAAATGCGGGCTACGTCTACCCCTGCCGTACGGCAGGTGTACTTGTCGAAACAATGGTTAGCCCAGTAGTTCGGCCCAGAGGATCCTGTTATTACAGCGTGCTGTTGTTGGATTACTAACTTCTTATGTCAATTGCTGTATACGAAATAAGCGTTCAGTTGAATCATTGTTTCCCATTGTTCAGCATTTACCCTGCCTTACTTGCCGAAACACTCGGCATTTCGGCAGATACCCGTCATACGGCAAGGTAGTTCGGCGCAGCACAGTACAGGTAATACACACTCCTCTGTGGAAGACTGTTTTAAGTTGAACGGGTTTGTTTAATAATATTGCTGGTTCTAAATTTTAAACACTGTGTTAAGAAAACAGCACTGAGTGTTCGCCTAAAAAAGTCCAATTCGCCATCACCTCATAGAGCTAACGCACTAAATCTCATTTTAAAAGCTATGTCACGCGGGAAGCTGAGACAACTCTTTTCTTGGCCTAATGTAATAATTTATGGCAACAATGTGTTATTTTGTAATGCTTTTGGTTTATAAAACTACTTAGGTTCCCCATTTTTTTTTCCCAAATTTTCGTTTCATATAATGAAACATCTTTTAATAAGTTTAAAAGAAAAATTTGAATGGCAGGCCGTATACATGACCCAAACTGCTTACGTCAAAGAATCTTTACTAATTGAAATGAATGACAGATCAATTACTTCAATTATATTTAGAAAATAGATGCTATTTTCATAATATTAATTAAGCAAATGTATTTTTTTAGAAGAGTCAAATGTTTGACCTTAAAAAACAAAATTATGAAGGCCATTAATATAAAGGTCCATGGTCCGATTGCTAATAGCCTCATCCCCAAGGACCACAGATTTTACCGAGTGGGGTCAAAATTTGGCATCAGAAGACAGCTACTAGTTTTCTCATGTACCCTGTCAAATCGTTGGGCTAAGGATGTTTTAGGTTTGGAAGTTACTGAGCGAAAATGTGCCCCATTTTGGTCGACCAATATTAATTTTACACGTACTCCATGGGCATTACAAAATCCGTTTTTAGCTCTCACATCAAAACTGTGGAAATAAATTCGTCACAAAACTTTACGCTAGAAATGGCCTTCCCCCAAAACCTATCAAAGGAAAATTTTATAGACTTAAAGGTGCGTGTTCTGATCGTCTGGCCCCCCCCCCCCGATTTACCCGGAAGTAGTATCGATTTTGATATCAGATGAAGGTCATATTTTTCTCATTGTCGTCCTGAAATTGGAGCCTTCAAATCCATTTCATTCCCAAGTTATAATAAAAAGCCATTTTAATGATTTACCCATCAATATTATCACAGTATTGATTAGGGCCTTGCAATATGCATATCATTCTACCACCAAAACCGCAAGTTTGTTTTCCACGGAACTTGATGGGGGTATGTGCAAATGCAGAAAAAACAGCTTCGTATCATGTAGAGAACACATATACATAATCGGAAACATCACCTTTAAATTAGGTCTCACCCTTTTAAAACAGATACAAAACATCCTTTAGATAACATGCTGCCACGACGGGTCTCTCCAATTTTACTCTCTCATTAAAATCGGATGACCTAAACAAAACTCACTGCATCATACGTAAGGTTAAAGGCTTAAAATAACTGATCACATTATTTGTTGATACATCACAGAAAAATACTATGATCATGTATTAGTGCTATGTTGAGGAAAATCTGTGCTCCAAATGTTGATTTCACATTTGTAACATTATGAAGGCAAAGCAATTAATAATAACATAATAGAAATGATCTGGGCATGTGTCATAAAGTGTGAGTAATTTATTCCTTTAACTTTTAAACCTTGTATTGTACATCCCATGCCACCTTATTGCAGCTGAATGATAATTGTACTAATAATTCCTGCATTTTCACACAATCTCCAAATATTTTGTACAGTGGCGGTGCCAGACGTCTTTGTCTGGTGGGGGTGGGGGTAAACAGGGAAGCAAAGTAAATTTTTTGGGGGGAAGTGAAATTCTGGAGAGGGGGGGTATCAAATATTGTTGAGAGTTTTTAAACCAATTGGCCCAAAATCGCTGATTTTCCCCAAAATTTGGTGTGTTTTGCCCTAATCGCGATTTTTGCCCAAATCCCTCATTTTTTCTTTCGGCCGGGGGAGGGGGTGGAACTGGGGGGGGGGGGGTGAGGGTAATAAAAACATTTTGTTTTTTACCCTTAATTTCATGGCCAAACTTTTCTTAAGCTAATCATTCAGATCCGGTTAACACCTTCAAGAAAAATCATTAAACCGGAGTATATATTTATTACACCTCATATATTCATGAACAAATCCTGCATTTCATTGGCAAATTCCTTACACTGCTATTTCCCAAGGGAAATCGATTGGACTGTTTCCCTTCAACCTCGTCCCCCAGAGTCACAGTGAGTGTACAAAACCTACATGTTTTATTTCTAGGGAAATAGGGAACACTATTTTCCCTGGTACTAGCACATGCCATCACCAACACACCCCTCACCTTTCGGCTTGGGGTATACGCCCTGTACCCTTACCTCAAGAAAATAGTGTGCCCTATTTCCCTCTAACATATAGGATTTGTATACTACTTTTACCCTCACACACACAACATGAACAGCAGAAAAAAGAACACCACATAGAATGAGAAGGATAAAAGGGGTGGTATTTTTCTCTTTTCTCTTCTCAGAATATAAATTAGTACTCTTATAGTACAACAGTCCCAGGGGTAAGAGTTTATTACCAAGACAAACTTTACAAGGTGGTGAAAACAACCACCCCAAACTTTTAACTATGATGCAATTGCTACCTGTTAAAGATCATATGGCACTAACGAGCAAAATATGGAAAGTTCAAGGTTCTCATAAAACACTAAAAACAGCGATCCCTTAGGACAAATCAGGTAAGGTTTCACCCTATAATTTACTGATCACATTAATCGAAACACTGCATCTGTTTCAGCCAAAGGGAGTGAATAAATGACAGAGAGGAAATTCATAATTCAGTCGCTGCTGGAACCAGCAATTCCCCGACCCGGAGGTACCCACCCCACCACTATGGTGTCGCTGGGCCAGCCAGCGATGTTGTGCCCACATATTTTGGTTTTAATGGCGCAATTGTTACATCCGGGACTTAGTGCATTTTTCTCACTACAGTGCATGTGGGATTTTTACAAGATTCTCCGTGGTCTTGGGTTAATGTCTTGTCAATTTGGATGACAATGGGGGAGAGAGAGAAATAAAAGAAACAAAAACCAAAACGTTTCAAACAAAACTCGTATTTTCGTGAAGGGTAAAAGATTGTTCCCCAAAGTGGGGGGGGGATTTCCACTCTTTTGAGGAGTTAAACGATAGGGACAACACTTTTAAGGAGTTCGTTTAAACGAAGGACCAACACCCAAAACAAGGGGAAATCCACTCTTTTGGAGTGACTTTCACTGTTCGGTGGAAATTCGATTTTGTAGTACAAACCGAACTCATTTTGGAGTGGTTACAAGGGTTTCCTCTTTTGGGGAGTGAAAATTTTTCAACATCGTTACATTAGAGAGAAATTGCATATAAGTGCTATTTGGTTTTTTGTTTTTTTTTGTTCAAGGACCTAGAGGATTTAGAGGATCAGTTGAACACGAACATTCCACATAGCTTCACCGGGGCTGTTTTTAATCGTGTTATCTGTGACACACACACATGACAGATATCACTACACAATAGTGATTGGGCATCTTTTCAACTTAGCCAATCAGAAGAAAATAAGAAATATGAAAATGAGATAATCGTGAAAGAATGTTCTTATAAGTGTTGGTGAAAATGAGACTGGTAACTTAATATGCCAAATTGGTGATTGATGGATGGACCGACTGAATAAACCTGTGTCCACTACTACCCGCATAAACAGTTTCATATTGGTCATTGCGTTAAAGAGAACGAAGGGGAGGTTGCTTGCCCACCCCAGGAACTTTGACGGGGGGAGGAAGGAAAAAGCTTGAAAATCATGGCCAAAATCAGGCCCGTTTTGCCTGCTCACCAGGAGAAAATTTCACCTCCAACCAGAACAATCTGCCTCAAAACCACGTCCAACTGGGAAATCAGGGGAATTTGCCCCTCTGACAAGTGGCCCTGTTACGTCCCTGAATAACATTTCCCTCCGAACAATGGCCATAGAAATCTAACGTTATCTTTCCAGCATAGCTGGCAGCCCACAAAAGAGAACAGTTTTAAAAAGACAGTAGTCTTTGTCAAAAAGAAGACTCGCATTTTTATCCACCAAACCGCGGGAGAGCGCGAAGGCGCGTGTCGAACGACGGAGGCGTGAGGCCGAGGGAGAGAGGCGTGTTGGCCAAATTGGTGTATTCCCTGGTTGCCAGCATAATTGTGTCAATCAAAGTTGTCGTCATAGTAAGCACGCCCAGTTTCATCGATGACAACATTTCTTCATATACTTTGCAAATATCGATGACGCGCCCGTCAAATTACCATATCGATTTTTTGCACGGCCTGATTAGCATACGATTTTCCAAAGCAAATAGTTCACTCGACAGAATTTTTACAGCTGCGGAGTGGAATGTCGTACGGTATGTGAGATGGCAGAGGGCTAGTGGTTTAGCCAGCTCTGCAGGAAATATAAACGTCCCCAGAACGTTCATTCCCACTTACATGCCACAAAACACCATGAATAGGACTGGACTAGGCATACGTCGTCATTTTATCAAAATTCGTACTGCAGGACCCGTCAAATGTCACACTCACAGTCATGACAAGTGATTTTGACCATTAAATTGATGCCTATGACCCGCGTATCATCATACCAACGCAAATGTGGCGGGTGGCGAAACATACAAAATTCAAGCCAGAAATGAAGTCTGTTCACAAGTTCACGCCGAGAATTTAGGGGAACGCACATCTAGTCCTAGTCTAAGGCAAGAAACTTACCTCCGGCAACTTACCCTTGACACATTGATTGGGACAAGGCAAGGCACCTCCAAAATGTCAAACATACTGCACCAATTAAGGCTTAAACTCTCGGCGAACCATGGTGAAGATTGCAATTGTGAGAAACTACGGTAAATAAAATGGTTTCAACCTACAATGACGAAATTCACATTTTAGTAAAAACGTATAACTTCAGTACACGTAGCCGTAGCTTTAAATACGCTCATCTCATATCTTCAGCACCGCACCGGGACTCAGCACATCTGCCAGAACAGCTCGAATAATCCTACACGTCACCGGGATCCTACACGATGGCATTGTAATTTCCACATGAATTCACCGGGCGTTTTCACAGCAGCAAGACGTGTTGGTTCGCCATTTAATTCCAAGCTTGCGTATCAGGAATCCTCCCTGTCATGGCTGTATTCGCTTTGTTTTGATTTCGTTACCAAAACTCATAATTGAATGGTATTGATCAGTCCAATAAACTCGTATTCTGGGAACTATTTTAAAGCGAACGACTGAATCATCATTGACCATCCACGATCGCATAGTGTCGGAGAATCTTAAAAGACAATAAGTAACAAGAAAGTAAATATTTGCGAAAATGCTTTGATTACGACTGCAGCCTTTGAGCGGTCCAGAGAGGGGCGGACTCACACAAATGGAATAAATATCAAAAGCCTTGATAAATGCTAAAAAAGCAGTTGATTATAATTCTAGTAAATGTCCTTGTGGGTCTTTTTCAGGTTGAGGTTATAAAATAAATATGATTAAGTTGTCCTGTTTATACAAGTTAGGCAACAGAATACTGCATGATCTCTCTAATGTCTTAGATTAAAACTTCATCTAATTTGATTGCGTCAGGGAAAATCTGGTTTAGACTTAAAATTTAAAATCAAATACATTAAAATTTTTTAATCTATTAGATTTATATTTCATCAAAATTTAAGATTTGTCCTCCGTTTTGATCTAAGAAATTTTAGAGAGTAACTACTTCGCAATTAGTTTTTAACTCAATGTCACGTTTCAAATTCAAGCACCATATTGTAAAGATTTACCTACAGGCAGTAAATCTATATGGTAGGCAAAACGATCAACAGACTTTTAGCATCAATTGATATTAGTGATGAACATTTCTAAGTACAATGGCTGGTTTTCAATCTATTATATCACAATTTTTTTTGTTGATTTCTGTAATGTTTCAGCAACCAGCTCATATGTGTATATAATGCCTGAGAATTTGAAGAGGTGGCCTACTGCCTAAGTTCCCCAAAAAAAATCTACCATTGTCAACCAGGGGTTGAAAACTGTAAATTTCGCTTCCGCGGGAAGATAGTCCCGCCTTTTTCACAGATTTTCACTACATCTTATGTATAAATTTCCCTCCAATGCCAATGTTTCCTGGGAAGGAGCTTCCAAATTTCCCCACTTTTTCAAGCCAGTTTTCACATAAGAAGCCCATCTCTCTCTCCACCTCCATCTTAGCTCATGGTTTAGTATTAAAATGTTGTTTTTGCCCCCGATAATCTATTTAACTATCGACGAGGCCAACACGCAATTTGGCTGTTTGCACATGTCTCGTTAGGTCTATTCAACACTTTGTTTAGATGTCGTCCTTGTCATGCACATTGTAATTAGGTTATTTACGGCAATTTTGGTATTTAAGAGACATGAAGATTTCCAGGAAGAAGCGCCCCCAATTTTTCTCGAACCCCGGTTTTTAACATATTTGGAATCTACCAATAAGTATTAGATCACACCTTAAATGATAATCCGAATACGCCATCTTTATGTAATAAGATGATGATTTAGAGTTTCTGTCGTGCAGCAGAAGGCAAAGCATGGTTTTTCTATTGGGAAGATTACGATAGCAGGCAATTCAAACAGGTTGTGCAGTTTTCTTTTGCGCCTATTTGTCTATAACATCGAAACGTTCTCGGTAAGGTGGTCTACAACCAACAGTTTAGTGAAATTTGAGTAGAAATTTGTATCCTAAAAAAATCTCCTCCTTTCACTTTTAAGTCAGATGACCAATTTTACCCGAGCTATGCTCCTGGTTTGGTTTATACCACCATGATTATATTTTGTATTGCCTTCTATATTATACACACAATATTTTTTTCTATTTATATTATTGTAATGCTGATATCACGGTAAAATAAACTGAACCAAAAAAAAAAAAAAAAGAAGCCTTCCAAAATAGCTAGAGGGCCCTCCTCTGTTCATTGATACCAAAACAATTTTATCCTTTTTAGTATTATTTTACAAATGTTAAGATATCCTCTTTGTGAAAATTAGCCATAAGTTTTTTATTTCATCAGTTTGTCAGGGCTAATTTTTAAAAGTTTGTTTTCTTTCAAAATGGCGACTTCCCATTCCCTACCATTATCCTGTTGGCCTTTTCTTATAGTTGCCCATCTTTACCTTTAGGCAATGGATCAAACCTAATAAGAAGCCCTCATTGGCTAGACATTGAATTTGACACAGATGCTTACTGTCTTGGTTCATTAACAGAGGGTGTAGTGAGTCAATCCTACAATGCCCAATTTTTTTTGGAAATTTTCAAACCTCAACAAGGTCATGTGATCCCCAAAAATCCCTATTCTTAACACATAAAACACTGAATTTCTACACTCTTTTATGCCACAAAGCATTAGTACTTGGGGCATTTTTTGCTTGATCATGATGTCTTGTGATTCTTAAACTCTTGCACACTTTTTTATCCTAAGTATGACATGTGTTTAGTACATACAGTATATGTACATTGCATGCATTGTGGGATATTGATTCAAAACACCCACTGGGGCATGAACATCTGCTTCTGATTTCAATAGTGTCAAGTCATTTGTGTCACCTACAAATTGTTTAACATGAATCCCTTGACAACATAATCTGGGACATAATCATGATTGATTGGGCACATTCCCATGGCACCATTCGTAGATTGGCACCCAGCACATCACCGATTTTTTCGCTTTAAGTGTGGTTGTAGAATTGATGAGATAGAAATCCTGAAATTTTGAGCGTTCATAGTCAGTGGGTTTTTCCCCAAGCAGAGCAATTGGAAAATTTAGGGGGGGTCCCCATCAAAAGTGCCCCCATGCACCCCATGTGAAAGACTATGTTGAGATGGTCACAGATTAGTAATGAAGCCCCCACAACTTTTAAAATCAAAAACTATCTATGGGTATATTTGTGTAGAATTCAAATCGGGCATCAGGAAGTTCATAGCATGCTTATACTTTTAGAGAGTTAATGAGGCCAAGTATGTGCCTTTGTCATTCGGGGCCAAGTCTAGGGGTTCAAACTCCAAAGTAAGAAAATAATTTGTTATTGTCCATTTTTTTGTCAATCAGGTTACATAGTAGAACTTTAAACAATACAATTATGAATGCATTAGAAAAGTAATAGTGAGTACGGCCCCTTGAAAATGTAATTGTAACTTTTTTGACACATTTGGACCCCCCTGAAAACCAATGCTGACTTCGACACCAGCCTTCTACTTCAGATGTGAAGATATATCATTAAACAACTTCCTTGAAAGAACTAGCTTGTGTCTTTAATTTTTTTCACAAGAAAATACACCTCAAAGTTACCACACAAAGGTTATACGTGACCCAGGGTTCATTGTACATGCACAGTGTAATATCACATATACATTCTATGGGGATATTAGCAAAAGTATCTTGTGCTGAAAACAATGAAGACATCAGACACCAAGCTGGTTCTCGATGATGTTCTTCAACATATGTGAATAGAGGGGTAATGTCATATGTCAACATTGTTTTTCAGGGGGCCAATATTATGTCAAAATGCAAAATTAAGGATTTTTTCATAGGCTGTTTGCTCACTTATTACTTACAATGGCATATTATTGTACTGGTGAAGTCTGCATGCGAACTACAACAGATTAAACAAGATAAAATGGACCTTAAAAATTTTGTTTACTCAAATACGGAGTTCTGACCCCCCCCCCCCCCCCCCCCCCCCCCCCCCCCCCCCCCCCCCCCCCCCGGAACTTGGTCCCAGGTGAAAGATATTGCATTTCAAACCCAAATAATGTAAAGTAAAGAGCTCATCACATTTTTAATGGCCAGATGTGAATTTTTACACAAAAATTTCCCAGATAGTGATTTTCCAAAGTTGGTCAACCAAAACTACTTTGTTCTGGGTTAGTATTTGACAGAAATCTATGATGAAATATCATATCTTAAGGCTCCTGCGAATACAGTGTTCACTACAGGGCTTTCTCAATAAGTTGAAATATTTTCTCCAAAATGTATCCTGTATACTATTTATTGTTCCCTTTTATTTTACCATATAACCTATGGCATTTTTTTTCGAATACCAGCTCTATTTGGAAAAAATTGTACAAACTTTAGAAAAGGGCAAGTATAATAATTTCAAATATTTTTACAGTCCCAACCAGCAATACATCCAGGGGATCTCAAATATTAACTTTAATCTTGTCAAATTTATTTACAACATGACGATAATTGGCTACCTGAAAAGGTTGGTGAATACTTCTCAAAAATACATTATGTTCACAAGCCTATGACACCAGGAAATACAAAGGATGATTATATCAAAAGAAACAGAAACAAAACCCAAGTTTACATCAAAAAGGTCTTTAAAACAAATGGCGTCCTTTATATTTGAACAGTTTGTCGCCCAGGAA
Organism: Ophioderma brevispina; assembly: GCA_023653785.1. Lineage (NCBI taxonomy): Eukaryota > Metazoa > Echinodermata > Ophiuroidea > Amphilepidida > Ophiodermatidae > Ophioderma > Ophioderma brevispina. The sequence continues at coordinate 18,041 of JAMKCH010014414.1, forward strand.
TAACAGCAGTTCGGAAACCTTCCCACCATGCATAGAACCTCCATAGGGAATGTGCAAAACAAAGAAATATCAACCCCATTGAGCTAGTTTGTACACGGTACTTAAAGCCACTTACAGCGATTTCTTCAAAAATGAAATTCCACCACCATTCTCATTGAAGTCCATTTTTTGCACTGTTGTTAGTGGAAATGGTTTGTAGTAAAGACCTCTGTAATTGGCTAAAGCTCAAACCATGCTGTATTTGTCAGACATGATTTTAATGCATGGTGTTTACTAATAAGTAAACAACACAAAAAGTGATAAATGGAATCTTCACGGACCATTTTAAAAAATGTTTAGTGTCCGATTTCACAAAGAAGAGAAGATAAGGAGTGATAGGACCTAAAGCCATTGAAGACATTTTAAAATGGGCTTTTGAGTTTGGATGAAATGAAGTGGCTTAATAAAAGGCGCATACAAATAGTGTTTCTTAGCACTGATGTGCTTGATGAAAAAACATCCAAAGAAGAAATTAACAAATAATGCCATATCCCATGGCTTGGAATGTTACTTTTGTTGTTAAGATTTAGTCAATTTTACACGGTGATCCCCTTATTATAGAAAATCTGCCGGTCCAGGTATCGGAAATCACTGGATTTTTAAACAGGCCCCCTACTTGTTTGAAAAACCTTTTTTTTTGTAATTACCCGGCTGCGGGGGGGGGTTGATATCCACTAACAATCGAATTTGATCGGTGGCCCAGCCCCGTTACACCCACCCACCAAGTTTTTGTGACCGTACGACCGCGGCGCCAAGGAAAAGGGCAGATCAGACAGACAGACACACAGACATAAATATTTATATATTTCAAAAGTTACTGAGTATATGATTTATTTGTATATGCTTATGTTTGATGCACTCATGATATAGAATACATGTAAAATGTAATGTAAAATGAACAAATCTGAAACGGTCCCATGAAATTCAGTATATTAGTTTTTTTACTATGCAGTGCTGGAAAAAAATGAGATTCCTGGTAACAATTAAAATTTCCCGCCACTGGACCGTGATATGAGTCTTGGTTGTTATTTCTTTATCTTGAAGGACAGAATTCAATCAAATGTCAAAATTTCCTGGCATCTAGGGCTCCCATTTTTCCTGTTGGTGTGTTGCTAGGTGATAGTGAAAAATATCAAACGTGGATTCAAAAGTGGGGAGGGTGGGGGGGGCTTTTTTTAAGTTTTTTATTTTTTACACACAATTATTATAAAACACAGTAGACAGCTAAGATCAGTATAAAAGGCTATCCAAATCTGTGCGTTACGCGCACCTCTACTTTACACACCTTCTCTTCTCCTTCCTATCCATCCCCCATCTATCTCCTCCTGTGCCAGTTGGTAAACATAATCTAACCCCACATCACCAGCCCTATACCAACCCCTCAGGTTATCATGAGGGCAGAGGTCTGAGCAATCCATCACCCAAATACCCATCTCAATAACACACAATTGCTCATCCATCAACTAGGCATTAGTACGCAACACCCCAGGGTTTGCATCCACGCTTTGAACTAAATAACACAGAATTTACAAAGTCTGCAGCCAAGGGTCTTGGTCACGGTTCTAAACAAGCAGAGTAAAGTATGGATTAACGGTTCAAATATACATGCATCCTATAGACCTTGAAACCAAATGCCTCAAGCCACACCACATCCACCTCCTAATGGAGATCGTAATCTGAAAGCCCTATCCTATCAAAGACTTTTAAAACGGGCCCCCCTCCTCCCTCCCTAAGGATTGGGATTAAAACGCAGTTGCAGAGTCCCAGGGGTCCAAGTTCCCTTACTTGTTCTTAAAGTAATGTAAGACTAGCATTCAGGAGTATTCTGTTATATGTCCTGGTTCTAACAGTGGTTGTAGATTTGGTCGTGTTCGTGTTTTCTTTGTCAATTGTAGGTTGGGTCAATCAGGCCACGGAACGGCGCATGCTTCAGGTGTTTGGGATGCCGGTGCATTTCCTTGATTTCCTCACAAATTAACAGCTGTGGTTGTCATACAATTTCACCACTCCTGAGTGGCTTCATTACCGATCTCATACCACAACCCAATTTTTGCCATCACAATCCGAAAAGGGTATTGATGTATATTGGGTATTACATGTATATTAAAAAGTATCAGCAAAGAGAGTGAAGAGGAAGATGAAGAGCGGTGATGATCCATGACGCACAAAGCTGGATTAGCCATTCAATTAGCATTTCTAACTTTTTAACCAACATTAGCAGAAGTTTCAATTTAATCTCAAGACACTCTTCTCTTAGAACTCTTAATTGTACTCTTTGGAAGTAAAAATGCCCGCTTCTTTGCCTTTCGTAATCGCCCTCTTAAGTTAAGGAACAACTCATTTATTACTGGACGATTTTGGGACGATATGACCATTTCATTACAGAGGGATATTATGGATATATTGGTATACATCTATTATTCTCATGTTGCCAACAGATCAGAAAGAAGCTTGCATAAGTTCACACATCCAAATGCAATTTGATTCTGTTCTTCAAAACCTGACCACATGGGGGTCAGAGGCGCAACATCGCACTTTATTTTCTACAACACTAACGGGACAAATTCTAGAGTACATATTTTTTTTTCTGCTGGTCTTGGTCCACAAAAAAAAAGACCACCACTTCTTCTCTTTTGTCTGTCCATGATACGTGAGAAATCTGGGCATTATGAATCAGTGAAGGGATAAAACAAACTCTGGTTTTTCTCAAGCGCTGAAATAGCAGGAGGACTAGCTGCCCATCCCCCCATCATCATACATAGTGTGGTTATCAATCGTTTTGCTTTTGTTTTGTCAATTTTAGTATAATTTTAAAAAAAAAAAAAAAAATATTAAGTAATATAAAAACGCGTGCGCTGATATGACGGATGCTAATTCCGATCTTTATCGCCTCTTAATACCTTGGGTGTGGCCATTATGCCCTTACGCCCATTCTTGACAAGCTCTCGGAGAAACAACTTACGGTGTTTCTGTACTGAAAGCGAGTGATAGAAGATGGCAGTTTGAAACAGCTCATGTGAGGTTCGGTGGGAGTTTGAACCGCATGGCCCATTACATGAGAGTATACTTTCTGGGATACCTACCAATAATGTTCTACAGTTTGTTGGTACCATGGGCAATAGATTACACAAAGTAAAGGTAAAGTTTTGAGTTTCGTTCATTGAAGATTAGAAGGTTTTTCGCTGTGCTTTTTTTTTTTTTTTTGCAATACTTGTACTTAATTGGAAATAATGCTTTTTGTAATTAAAAGTACTAGATTCATTTCTTATGGACACATACTCATTTGTTTTAATATTTCTGTTAAGATTTGGCAATTGTGTGTATATTTGTTTTTAATGAACTAATAATATTAAGGTTGGGCACTTAGCTGTAATTCAAAAAATTGTAATTCTTTCAAACTTGGAATATCCCTCAATCCTCTAATTAGGTTAGCTCGTACAAGTAAACTTTAATAAGATTCTTTATTAATTTTTATCACTTTTTGGGAAGTGAATTAATAATTTTGTTTTGAAAAAAGAAGAAAAATTTACCTTTGGGTTAAGAAGCAAAATGAGAAAAAACTGATTCAAATTATAGAAGAAATCTTAAATCATTGCTTTAATCATATCGACAATAGAACAGACTTGGTCTGTGGATTACTAAGTATTACGATTTTTGTGTCTTCCAAAATGAATATAAAAAATATGAGAATATTATTACGCCATGGACCCTATCAATCCAAAAATCCCTCTTGATTTGAATTCTAATAGACCATCCAGAAAGTTTCTCAAGACGACCGCTACAAGCTTGCAATCAATCCTATTTGACTGTACATTGCAATATATGATATTGACTGGGTTTTTGTTTACTCGGGTGTCAAGGTCAGCTTAGGTAATTACCAATTGAAATTATTGCCTTTTTGAAAAGTGCCGTGTGCGTAATCTGCACCTAGTAAAAGCTTTGAACGGTAAGCATGATTTATACTACTGTATATTTAGTCGGGTCATCGATGGATTTTGGCAAGGTTAATTGTAGGAAGTTGCAGTCAAAAAATTGCATTTTCAGGTCAATAGTGAAAGAGCCGAAATTTGAAAATTTAGTAAGCGGAAAAAAGTGAAGTGGACATTTTCAAAGAGGAAATTTTGGTTTTATTAGTTGGGACACATCTTCTGATAGGGTATTTGCATGTGTACTGAAATAAGATGCCTTATATTTTATGGTCATTAAAATGTCCTCATGTGATTTCATTAGTAGTGAAACAAAAATGGTGTTGAAATGTATTTTAATTATGGATCCATTTTTTACTATTCTTAGTATTTTACTTGGGAAGTTAAGTAATTTTTTTTTTACAATATTCCATGCATTTCTCTCTTTCTCAAAATTGGCATTTTTCTGTGCTTAGCCCGACATGCTAACAATTTTTCGCGAAATTTCCGCCATGGCGGAAAATTTTGGGCCTTACATTGCTTTGTATGTTCCTAAATACATCGTATGAGAAAAGAAATTGAGTGAATAATCATCAAATGATATTGGTCATGCATGTTGCCTATGTAAATTAGCATATGCAGTGGTGCTAGAACATCATGCATTGCATTGGATTGGTTCATCTTTGGGCGGGTGTGGTCATTTACATCTGCCATTTTCATTAGAAACTGCAATGGTTTTCCCCCAAGGATTCATAACTTAAGTCATTAAAGGTCCATGGTCCATCGCTATAACCTCGTCCCCAGGTCCCCCAGATTTTAGCCCGGAAGTGGTCAACATTTGCGTTTTCTGAGAAAGCTACTATTTCTCATTTAACCCTGTGAAATCTTGGGGCTAAAGGTTGTTTAGTTTTGCGCAGTTATGAGTGAAAATGTGCTCATTTTGGTCAACCAATATTAATTTTAAAATGCATTTTAACTTTAAATCTTCACACAAATTTGGGCTCAAAATGGATTGACATAGTTGGCGCAAAACTTTACAGATGGGATTTTGGGGGTGACGGCCTTCTATTACTACAAAAAAAATTATAAACTTAAAATCCGGCCCATCCCCTTTAACATATTCAGATTTTTAGTCAAAATCTGGCTGTAATAATGTTTAATTAATAAGGTTACAGGGGCATTTCGTGATCCACAGCCTCGCCCCCCGACTTACCTCAAAAAGTGGAGATTGTTTGATATCATCTGAACCGGCGGCTCAGGTATTATGTGTGCCCCATCCGACGTGGTAAATTTGATCGTCCTCCTGCAAGAAATGCGCAATTGTGTATTTTCTGTCCGGAAACGGAGAAATTACTGTACAGTGGTCAGAGAGATTGTTGGATAACCGATCATTTTGCTATAACACCCAAAACGTAAGATCAGAATCCTGAAATTTTTTGGGAATAAGCTTTGGCTCAAGGATATCAGTGAAAATGCTTTTAAAAAAAAAAAGGTGTTAGAATCATGACATATCACCTTTAATGTCTGCATAGTTTTTAATTAATCTCATGCCCAGTTACTTGGTGGGTGTCCTGCAGAACGTATATACTGCAAATACTCACCGCAACAATTCTGTGAATAAATCGTTTCAGGTTGATTGCCAATTAATCAGCTATAGGAGTGCTCGCAATGGCGGAGTGGGGGGGGGGGGGGGGGGGGTGGGGGGTGGGGGGGGGGGGGGGGGGGGGGGGGGGGGGTGGGGGGGGGGGGTGATTGTTTTCAAGCAGGGCCTAAAGTAAACTTCCTAAATGCAATCAATGCAAAACATCATTTGAATGAATTTCTTTGCAAAGTTTTGTTCAGCCCGTTTTTCAGTACAAAGACATCTCATCAACACATCTATTATTTTGATAATATGCTCTACCGTTCCGTCAATGTTTTTTTGTCTCAAAATCTGGAGATTACTTTTTCAACCAATCAGCGACGAGATCGTAACGAACTCCACCAGACTTGTTGGGTTAGTATTCGCAGTAGCGTGCTCGTAGGGACACCCATCAGTAATGGTAATGAGACTAATTTTTTTGTTAACGTCTTTTCCTTGCGTACCAGTTTGACCAGACTCGTGACACGAGCCCCTGTGCCATTATTTGTCATCAACCGAGCGATTGCAAATATTCGGCCCATAAACTCTAATCAGAACACGAGCATTCTGGCCAAACCACAATTAATTTTGTACTCAACTCCAGATTATATTCATAACAACAAGAGAAAAGTTTCCTGGGCCTATATTTTCACTGGGTAATGAGCAAATTGTGAACTTTCCTTCGTTATACAAATTTGCTATTTGATGGAGTAAAGTGGGGGGGGGGGGTGGGTTGTCGATCAAGTCACACACCTTAAATGGGGATGGCCGTCCTGCTAAGGGCATTCGTGTTTGTAAACTCAGTATTCTTCATGACACTTTTTCCTTATGTTCCCGCATTCATACGTTGGTCCTATAAACTATTTACATGGGAGAAAATAACAATATTGTGGCCTTTTTTTCATTCAACAGAGTATTACATTAATCAATACATTCTAGACCATTAAAGTATACATTTTTGGCAAGCTTATCTTAACAATGTTGCAAAAAAACAGCTAAGTACATCCTTGTTATACAGGGTGGTTCAGAAATATTCAGGGTTGGACCAACAAAATTTAGCATTTTTCGAAAAAAAATTGTCATGGTGAACTGTGTGTTTCCTTTTTTCTGATGATATGTAGATCAAAAATAATATGGATCAGAAAGGGTTTACTGTGGCCCTTCAAACAAGCAAGGAAGAAAGGAGTTCACAAAACCTTGTGGTTAAAGATACAGGGTGGTCAAAATTATGTGTAACCGTCACCATACCCCTCCCCAGGCTGGCAAGTTGTTAAATTATCTCAATCCATGATTAGTCAAGAATTATCC